>JAIUZE010005261.1:0-14492 GCA_022085475.1 Heliosperma pusillum
ATTAATATCATTGAGGGAACCTGGTGTACCAAAAAAGGCATGACATATCCATAAATCGTATGATGCGACAACTTCCAAAATGACTGTTGGCTTACCACTTCTCCCGGAATATTGTCCCGCCCATGATGTTGGACAATTTTTCCACTCCTAGTGCATGCAGTCAATGCTACCCAACATGCCCGGGAATCCACGAGCCTGCCCCATATGTAGCAACCTTGCTAAATCTTGAGGGGTGGGCCTGCGTAGATACTGAGTTCCAAAGTTATCAATAACCCCGTCGACGAACAACCTAAGAGAGTCTCTTATGGATGTATCGCTCATACGCAAATATTCATCAACTGAATCAGTAGATGTACCATATGCAAGTACTCTAAGAGCAGCCGTACATCTCTGTAATGGTGAGAAACTAGGTCTCCCATTACCGCCTGCCCGTTGTTGAAAATAATGGATGTTGGCGGATAAAGCAGTAACTATACGCATAAATACACCCTTACGCACGCGAAATCTTCGGCGAAATAGCTCCTCGGGGTACACCGGATCCATAAAGTAGTCATGGTACAATTGGTTATGACCCTCTTCACGATTTCTCTCGATGTTTCTTCTTCGACGCCTAATTCGAGGAATAGGTTGTTGTATATTTCTGTTTACATACTCATTCATACGTTGAGTTATAAGGTTTTGTATAGCCTCAGCTTCTTCATCTATCTCGGCTTCCCATTGGTAATCAGAGAGCCTATTTTGTTTGACAATATCGTCATTTGAAGAATTTGAAGAATTTGAACTTGAACCATACATTTTAATGTGTTAGTTATTTTATATAATGTATAATTGAAAGAAATAAAATATTTGAGTAATTGAGGAGTGATTGAATGACTGAAAATGTGTGAGCAAATGAATTAAAGAATATGTGTCTATATATAGTTTTTTTTATGTCCAACGGCTATATTTGATCCAACGGCTATATTATGATCCAACGGCTATATTTGATCCAACGGCTATATTTGATCTGACGGCTATAAGTGATCCAACGGCTATATTATGATTTAACGGCTATAATTAATCCAACACTCGAAAAAGAAAAATAATAAATAAATCAGTTGGTCTCTCTTGTGACGGTCACAAGCTTGTGACAGACTAAATGTGACCATCTTATGATAAAAAGTAATCATTCATAAAATGTTACCAGTTATATAGTGGTTACATTTTCTATAAAAATGTATGGTCACATCTGCTCTGTCACAAGCTTGTGACGAAAAGTGGCCGTCACAAATGAGAATTTGTGTAAATAAATATACAAATATCCAAATAAATTTTCAAAATAATCTAAAAAAAAAAAAAAAAAAAAAAGGAAAAAAGATGTAAAACTTGGATAACTCCGTCACCTACACCAACCATTCATTTTATCATTTGTGAACCAAAATTGAAAAGTCTTCATCATTTCTTCCTTCACTCATCAGACAACCAATCAACCAAACTCATGTATGTAATATTCTCATCTATGTAATATTCATCTACAACACAATAATATTTATCTCCCAAAATCAATCAGCCAAATCCTTCATCTCCCAAAACTAAATCATCAACCCGATCTACAACACAATAATATTCATCCAGTTCACCAAAACCCGATCATTATGTAATATTCTCGTCTTTAACCCGATCTTCAACCCCGATCTTCATCTATGTAATATTCTCGTCTTTATTATTATTATTATTATTATTATTATTATTATTATTATTATTATTATTATTATTATTATTATTATTATTATTATTATTATTATTATTATTATTATTATTATTATTATTCTTATTATTATTATTATTCTTATTATTGTTCTTCTTATTATTATTATTATTATTTTTTTTTTTTTTTTTTTTGTTATTATTATATGCTCGCATCTTTCCTTAAAATACATGAAAAGTTTACAACATGACGTTTTTGGGTGATCCAGATTACATCTGGGCCCCCCCCCTTCGCAATAACAAAACAAGCTAGCAAAAATATAAGCGGGCCAACCCGAGCCCCAGCATCCTGATATCACCGAGATTTCTGGATCCGCTTTAGCAAGTCAACAGCATCCGAGCCCAGCTCCCCAAGCTAAGAGAAAGAGAAGGGTAGGAAACCATATCCAGCAGCCGCGCATAAATCCCTATACTTAGCACATTTGCGCTGAGCAGCATCGGCAACAACCCGTCCCGACACAAAATCGGACATCCCAGTCTGAGTCAAAGGGGAAGACCCTGTCAAATCAACACACACATCACGCCCTCTGTCCCAGGAATAAAGAAGCAAATCCGCAGGACGAAGAGATCTGTCGTGCCCGTCAACCAAACCGCTATCAACCTCCTTACCCGCAGAAATACCAGACCTATAACAGATGTCAAATAAGGTGTCACGAACGAGGTTATGTCGATGCTTAACCCCCACAGTACCAGCACAAGAAACAGCGTGGTCCCCATACACATCATCAGGAAAAACCCGAGAGCAAGCAGGACAAGGCCTAGATATCGCGAATAACGGAACACCGAGGCGATACCCCAGCACACAACGGTAAGTCCTCCTGTTCATAGTCTGACCCAACCCAGAGATAGGAACCGCACGCAACCAATCAGAAGAGTGGGCACCCTGCTGAGACTTCCACAACGCAAGCTGACGCGGTGTCAAAGAGAAAACAGATTCTGAAGAAGCAGCAACCGTCGCGAAATAAATATCTGCCAATTTCTTCATAAGTTTAGGGGCAGCGATTTCACGCGGATCACGTAAAAAATCAGAACCTGTAGTTTCCGAAAACACCCGCAAGGCATCGTCAAAAGTAGGACCAGCACATACAATACCAGAAGGCCGCAGGAGCGCATCCTGCAAAACTGCAGACTGCAAACGGGAAGCTAGAAAAGCATAGTGTAAAACATCCCCCGCAGCATAAACACCGAGTCCACCCAAATGAAAAGGGAAAGTGGCAAGGCGCCACTGCCAATCCCCAAAACCAGTATTATTATTATTATTATTAACCGATCTATTATTATTATTATTTATTATTATTATTATTATTATTATTACTATTAATTATTAATTATAATTATTATTAACCGATGTATTATCAATATTATTATTATTAACCGATTTTATTATCATAATTATAATAATTATTATTATTATAAATTGATCTATTATTATTATTATTATTATTATTATTATTATTATTATTATTATTATTATTATTATTATTATTATTATTATTATTATTATTATTATTATTATTATTATTACTACTACTAACCTTTAGTATTATTATTATTATTAACCTCTATTATTATTATTATTGTTATTAAAATTAACCGATCTATTATTATTATTATTTATTATTATTATTATTACTATTAACTATTATTAATTATTATTATTATTATTATTATTATTAGTATTATTATTATTGCTATTATTATTGCTATTATTATTATTATTGTTATTATTTTTATTATTATTATTATTACTATTAATTATTAATTATAATTATTATTAACCGGTGTATTATCATTATTATTATTATAAACCGATCTATTATTATTATTATTATTATTGTTATTATTATTGTTATTATTATTGTTGTTGATGTTGTTGTTATTAATAAAATTAACCGATGTATTAATATTATTATTATTATTTACCGTTCCACATTGATTAATCTGATAGGTATTTTTTTGGATTTTGCTATGGGAGGCACTAGGCAGCATGCAATGAAGATAGTAAAGGTATTTTTTTATGGATTTAGTGTCGATAAATTATAAAGTGGATGTTGATTCTGTCGTTTTATTTGCTGTTGCTGCAATTATTGTTTTTACTTATGGTTGTTGATTTAAGACATGCAAATATAGATAAACCAAGCCTTTTTTTAAATTAAATACATATAAAAAAACACATTCCGTTAAGATGATTATAGTAGATAAGAAATGAGTAGTGGCCTTAAAGGTCGGACATATATTTCTCCTTAAGCTTTTTCTTCATTTCTTCATCTTCCGGGTTTAAATCATGTCGGGAAAGTAATGTGTTCAGCCAAACCATCTCCATTTTTGTTTTTGTTTTTACAATTTTTAGATTTTCTATTTGCAAATCAGCCTCTAGCCTTCTTTGTCTATGTTCAGCTAGCTTATCCGCTTCGACCTTACTTGTTTCAATCCGTGAAAGATCTTCTGCACTAAACATAGACGTAGACATAGGCTCGGACACAGGTGCTTTACCATTCCGTTTCTTCTTGGCTGCCTCCCGTCCTTCGGGTCGGAGGTTTTTGTCTCCTTCACCACCATTAAGACTAGACGGGGATGGGACATTACAATTAGGCGATGGAGATAAATTGACACTAAATGGACTAGAATCCATCTCCGACCTTGACCTTTTTGAACCCGACGTACTTATGTCGCCACCTACACCAAGTTATTGTTTTTGTAAACTCCACTTGTGGTGTTTCCTCATGACATTATTAAAGACATTAAACTCAAGAAAGTCGTTTCCATCGTTCACTTTACGAAACAGTTTTTGAGCTAATTCTATGTCATCTTCATTGTTAGTGCCGCTTGCCGGTGGTCGATTTAGAACTTGACTATAGCACCCAACCCATTTGTTGACATTTGTATTGAGTCGTTTAAAACGACTTTTCATTGCGAGAACACTCCTAATCCCAAGTTTATTATGATTTTGATTTTCCACCCGAGATTGTTCATACAAATCGTATATCGAATTCCATCTTGTGAGCGTTCTTTGATTTTTGCCAACTATTGAGTCGGTGCTACATAAACACCAAGCGGACATAAGTGCTTCATCCTCTTTCTCGGTCCAATTTGAACCATACATTTTTGAATTGGATTGATCTTTTTGTGTCGGTGATGGTTTCTTTGATTTTTTTGAACAAAAAAGAGGGGTTTCTCCTATAAATTCTTGCGTTGGAAGTTGGGACAATATCATTGGATTTCCAAAAATATCGAAATTTTGAAAGTTAGAGTTAGCGGATACTAATTCCGTAAAAGTAGGAATATAATTTTGTGTATTTTGATTCAAATCATTAATTGGAGTATCTTGAGATGACGTGTAATTATCATTATCATAACTTGAAAAATCAATATTATTTAAATCCATTATGTAAAATATTTTTTGGGTTTTTTTTATTTGTTGTGATAATTTGTAATTATTTGTATAATATTATGTAATTATTTGTAATTTTTACAGTAAAAAATGAACTTGCTGTAAAAATTGTGGTGGGAATGAATCTCAATTTATAGGGGGAAAAAATTTACTGATTCTTTTAAATATTAAATAATTTTATTTATTGGTAGATTTATTTAACTGTATAAATTTGGTTGTATTAATTATAGTCTTAATGTGTATTTAATGTTTTTGTAGTTGGAAAGTTGGAGGATAGACAAAAGATATTGAAGAAATAAAAAATTGAGCAAGTTGGCATTGGGATAGAGGAATCCAACGGCAATCTGGAACAAAATCAGAGTTCAAATCAGAAATGCAGGATACTCCTCTTTTTTTGTGTTTTTTTTGTATTTTAATAGTGTAACCAATACAAACTGGACACTTGTAAGGTCAATTTGAGGGGCAATGTGATCCAACTAAGGTCACAAACTGACCTTTTCTACTACAAGGTCACCTTAATTATTTTGTTAAACCATGATTATCATGCCCCAACAAGGTCATGACCTCCCTCATGACCTTGCTTGGGGATGGTCTAAGTGTAGGGCCGACTAAGTGGAGAACGGATTCAAGTGTACTGTCACGGACTCACGGTCTCACGGTAGGTCTGGTACTTTGAGTCGGAACGTCGAGTACACCCTTATCAAAATACAACACACACACGCAAGCGTACAAAATAAGCACTAGTAACGGATTCGCCTACTGGTGCTCATTTAGTGATTTGAGGATTGTGGGTCGAAATTGTTGGATTTGTGTCTTGAACCAGTTAGTCACCGCTTCGAACGACTATGACGAGAGGCACGGTATATGTTATCTCTTTGGCCTCAAATTCTATTTTGGGCCCTTTTAGGTTTTATGATAAGCCTCACTCTACTCGCTATGCATATCATGATAATCTCAATTTGAATATGAAATTATTAATCCATCAAATATCAGTAAAACTCTTATCCCTTATGTCATGTTTACGTAGCAACTAACTGAACGTTAGCGAACCACGTAAATTTGTGTGTTATAGAAGCAAGTTTGATATTGGATGCCTGGTAGTAGAAGACATTAAAAGTGTAAAATAGCGATACATTTTCTAAAAATCCTAAAAATATATTTCAAAATAAAGATATAACTTCAGGATTCGACATGCATAAAGTAATCTTTTAATATTACTAGAAAGTAAAATTAAAAATAAAAAATATATACGTGTATAAAGGAAATACGAGATCGAAGTAGAAGGACCATGCACGAGGATTTTCACATGCAGCACGTAATGTTTTTTAAAATTCTTTGAAAAGGGTCCTAAACGTGTCCAAGGCTTATCCATCAACTTGAACCGTGTTCAATCTAATCTTAAAACCTAGATACGATTTTTCTCGTGTCCACTACACATTAAGCAAGGTCTCACCCATATTCGTGTTGGATACCTTGCCCGACACGCGGACGCTAGTTTTTGGGTGTGTCCGTGCTTCCTATCTCGTACTTACACTTACCATAAATTACCGAAATTTGACATCGACAAATTACCCAATTAGAGGTAGAGACATCAATCATAGACTTGACCTAACACGAGTCGGTCTTACATGAACTTGAAGCCCCCTAAATACGGATTTAACAAAAAAGACGTTCATAAATGTTAGAAAATGTTATAGAAAAGAATAAGAGGAAAATATAGAGAGAGAATTCAAGGAGAAGATTCAATAGAGTTATATTATTCATCTTAATAAGGGGTATATATAATACATTACATGTCGGAAACCTAATTACATAATGGACCATAAAGCCCAATGGACATCCATATAATACGTTTCATAACACTCCCCCTTGGATGTACATTACTGAAAAACATGCCTCGTTAAAACCTTACTAGAAAAACCCTATGGGAAAAACAGCAGTAAGAAAAAGCAGAATGCATTGTCCCTTTACACGCAAATTAATAAGCTGCCTCATTAAAACCTTTCTATGGAAAACCCGGTGGGACAAAACCATAGATAAGGAAAAAGAGTACAGCGCGTGCACACTCCCCCTGATGGTTACATCACTTGTAAAACGCCATTGCTTCTCATGATGTAGCAAAGTTTCTCGATCTTAAAAATAGCTAGCATCGTACTTGATTGACTTTATAGATGTCTTCAGTTGATAGGAGTGGTTGATTGCTTCAAAACTCATAATATGAAGATTGTAATTCGTGCATCTTCACTTCTAGTAAACTTGTCACTTTTGCGGTTACAAATACTGCACTTTCTCTTTGAGAGGTCATATCATCAACAATGTGCATGTATATCATATGTGACTAAGTTCTAAACTATATGATGTGAAATAATGGAATGGCGTAGTAGTAAACTAATATGAAAATGCTTAACTTAGTTTATATATGCATATGATGACTCGATAATGAAAACTGTACATTGTCCTTCTTAATCTCCATAAATTGGATGAATTTCAGGTTAATGAGCTCTTTATAAATATGTCGACGGCCGAGTAGAGTTATGAAGTCCTTATTCAATTGTTCATTGAACATTGCGCGCGAACGTATATCTGTTTCATATGGATATACTTTCATGATCATATTAATAGTGTCTAGAATCGACATTCTTCATATATCACACGGTATGTGTAATTCAATATGATAAAACTTCTCTTGTTTTACCAACTTCTCACATACTTCCTCCCCCTTAGGTGGTAAAAATTATATTCAAGATAGATTGCAATCATTTAAAAACCACCTTAGAATGTGATTTCCCATATCACATATAAATGAGATTTAATTAGTGGGCATAATTGTAAGATTTTATAGGATATCTGGGGAGTAGTGTATGATGTAATTGACTATTAATGTGCTAAATCAAAATGTCCAATTTAAGAATATCAACTTGCTTACATAATAATAATCAAATTGTGGACTGCAATAGCACAAATTACTCATATTTGAGTATGTGGTCTTCAAGCCACTTGAAAACAATATCAATTTGTACAATTGAATTAATAAGGCTTTTGTCCAACCTCGAGCAATGTGCAATTTTATTGTTTAGATTTTCAAATGTCAATCATACCCAATTTTAGTATAGGTATTGCGTGTAATAAAAAGTATATGCAATACTTGAAAAAGTCTGAGCACATTACTGTTTGTGGAGTTGGATATGCCTTAATATGTGCATTTGTGCACTTACTCGGCAAATTTCAAGTTGGATGCTAATTTGTAATTAGCTATTATATCATATGTGCTTAAAATAATGTATTTTCATATGGGTAAAGAATGATGTGCTATGACACACCTTTAGTGTCTCATTTAAATAGAAACAAATGATTAATATCCCTTTGAAAAACTTAAGATGTAAGAACGTAGAAAAATCTGGGTAAGATTACTCCATAAATAAATTAGTCTCACATTAAATTTATAGGAAATCAAAGCAAACTTTAAGTTCAGTCCACAAAATATACGGATCTTTAACAACTAGATACTGTGCCTTTAAAGATTCATCAAGGTGACGATGAAGAAAAATTAAGGCCTTTAAACGATCCGCAACGGTTTCTTCATTGCCCTCAATAATAGTTTTTTCGAGAGATGCAGCACTAAGGTGCATTTCAACGTCTAAAATCCATGACAAATAGTTCTTTCCCGATATGTGGAGGGCAAGAAATTCCAATTTTGAAAGATTCAACATCTGAAATTAATATTAAGAAGACGGAAGAGAAATATCCAACATTAGATAATAAAAAATTGATAGTGTAAAGTTCGATTACTTACAAATTATTATAAAACCTATTGCATTTGTGGATGCCCATAGGTCATATAATGAATGTCTTTCAATGTCCTTCAATGTAGGATGCTTCTAGACTAGTCTTTCTAGTGTCCTATGCCATAACCTCCATTGCATTCTTTGTATATATACCCCCATTCTAGTAATGAGAAAGATACACATCTCTATTACATCTCTACAATATTATAACACGTTATCAGCACGATTGCACATTAATAAAGCAAAAGGAATAGGTCGATTCTTTCACTAATTTATCTCAATTTTTATCAAAAGTAAGCAAATGAATATCTCTCACGGTCAATTATATGGTGAAGAATTATGTCTTGCGGATAGTGCAACTACTCACAGTATATTCAAAAATAAGAAATATTTTTCCCACTTGATAATGAAAAGGGCAAATGTTACAACAATTTCAGGTAGTACAAATATTATTGAAGGCTCCGGAAAAGCAAATATATTGTTACCTTGGGGAACAAAAATTGAAATAATTGATGCATTATACTCACCTAAGTCTCAAAGAAATTTGTTGAGTTTCAAAGATATCGGCAACAATGGATATCATATTGAGACAACATGTGAGGGAAATGTTGAATTCCTTCAAATCACGAGTATAACCCAAGGCGTTAAGAAGATTAAGGAGAAGCTACCAACATTCACTAGCGGATTGTACTACACAAATATTGTTATGATTGAAACAAATGTTACAGTAAACCCGAAGTTTACTAATAACTTTACAACTTGGCACGACCGGCTAGGCCATCCCGGTTCTACAATGATGCGAAGGATAGTTGAAAATTCATGTGGCCATTCACTAAAGAGCCAAAATATTATACATAATAACTTTTCATGTTCTGCATGCTCACAAGGTAAATTGATTATAGGACCATCACCAGCTAAAATTAATCATGAATCGATATCATTTCTTGAACGAATACAAGGGGATATTTGTGGCCCAATACACCCTTCAAGTGGACCATTTAGATATTTTATGGTTTTGGTTGATGCATCAACAAGATGGTCTCACGTATGCTTATTATCAACTCGAAACCTGGCGTTTGCGAGACTACTTGCTCAATTAATAAAATTACGAGCGCATTTTTCGGATACACCTATAAAGAATATTCGTCTTGATAATGCTGGTGAATTTACTTCTCAAATTTTTAATGATTATTGCATGTCGATTGGGATAAATGTTGAACATCCCGTAGCTCATGTTCATACACAAAATGGTCTAGCTGAATCTTTAATCAAACGACTTCAACTCATTGCTAGACCATTACTTATGAGGTGTAAACTCCCGATTTCTGTTTGGGGACATGCTATTCTACATGCAGCATCACTTATTCGCATCAGGCCAACGAGTTATCATAAATTCTCCCCATCTCAATTGGTTCATGGTCAGGAACCAAATATTTCTCATCTTAGAGTTTTTGGTTGTGCGGTTTATGTACCAATAGCTCCACCACAACGCACAAAAATGGGTCCCCAAAGAAGGTTGGGGATATATGTTGGATTTGATTCCCCCCATCTATAATCAAATATCTTGAGCCAACCACAGGGGATTTATTTAGGGCTCGTTTCGCAGATTGTCATTTTAACGAGTCTGTTTTTCCAAGTTTAGGGGGAGAAGACAAACAGTTGGAAAAGGAAATTAAATGGAATGAATTATCATTATCTCATCTTGATCCTCGTACTAAACAATGTGAACTTGAAGTTCAAAAGATAATTCATTTAGAAAGCTTAGCTAATCAATTGCCAGATGCTTTTACTGACCCAAAAAGAGTGACTAAGTCACACATTCCAGCTGTAAATGCCCCGTTTAAAATTAAGATCCCAGAAGGACAAACTAGAATTGGAAGTGAGTCTAGTGCACGCCAGAAGCGTGGGAGACCAATTGGTTCCAAGGATAAAAATCCTCGAAAAAGAAAAGGGGCAAAGAATGAAGATGGTCTGGTCGAGGATGAAATAAATTTACAAAACTCTCCTGAAGAGGCTTTGGACATGATCGGAAATTTAGTTCCAGAAGAAACTCAGGTACCTGAAAATGAAGAGATCTCAATAGATTATATCATGTCTGGTATTACTTGGAACCGAAATCAAAACGACGTCGATGATATTTTTGCATGCAATGTTGCATTAGATATAATGAAAAATGAAGAGGATCATGAACCTAAGTCTATTGAACAATGTAGACAAAGAGACGATTGGCCAAAATGGAAGGAAGCAATTGAATCAGAATTGAAATCTCTTTAAAGGAGAGAAGTTTTTGGACCAGTAGTCCGTACACCTCAAGGTGTAAAACCAGTGGGATACAAATGGGTATTTGTGCGGAAAAGAAATGAATCAGGTAAAATTGTGAGATATAAAGCTCGATTAGTTGCACAAGGATTCTCACAAAGACCTGGTATTGATTATGAAGAGACTTATTCTCCCGTGGTGGATGCAACTGCATTTAGATTTCTAATTAGTCTGGCAATTAGAGAGGGACTTGACTTACGTCTCATGGACGTAGTTACAGCTTATTTGTATGGCCCACTTGAAAATGATATTTACATGAAACTCCCAGAAGGTTTTAAGCTGCCGGAAGCAGAAAATTCGGGATCCCGAGAACATTATTCCATCAAGTTGAATCGATCACTATATGGGTTAAAGCAATCTGGACGCATGTGGTATAATCGTCTAAGTGAATACCTATTGAGTCAAGGCTATAAAAATGATCCTATAAGCCCATGTATTTTCATAAAAAAATCAGGATCGGGATTTGTTATTATTGCAGTATATGTTGACGATCTGAATATCATTGGGACTCCAGAAGAGATCTCTATGACAGTAAAATGTTTAAAGAAAGAATTCGAAATGAAAGATCTTGGCAAAACCAAATTTTGTTTGGGACTACAAATTGAACATCTAAATGATGGAATTCTTGTACATCAAACAACATATACTGAGAAAGTGTTAAGCCAATTTTACATGGATAAAGCACATCCTTTAAGCAGTCCAATGATTGTGAGATCACTTGATGCAGATAAAGACCCTTTTCGACCTCGGGAAGATGATGAAGAGGTTCTTGGTCCTGAAGTACCATACCTAAGTGCAATAGGAGCATTAATGTATCTTGCTAGTCATACACGACCTGACATAGCATTTTCTGTGAATCTCTTGGCAAGATTTAGTTCATGTCCAACACGAAGGCACTGGAATGGCATTAAACATATACTCCGTTATCTCCAAGGTACGAAAGATATGGGTTTGTTTTTTTCAAATTTATCAAAGACAGGTTTAGTTGGTTTTGCAGATGCAGGATACTTATCTGATCCTCATAACGCTCGATCACAAACTGGATATGTGTTTACATGTGGAGGTACTGTTATCTCATGGCGTTCTATGAAGCAAACTCTTGTAGATACTTCTTCCAACCATGCAGAACTTTTAGCAATACATGAGGCTAGTCGTGAATGCATATGGTTAAGATCTATAATTACACATATACGAGGGGATTGTGGTTTATCGTCCGGAAAAGAAGCTCCAACAGTCTTATATGAAGATAATGCAGCTTGCATTGCACAACTCAAGGAAGGATATATCAAAGGTGACAGAACAAAGCACATTTCTCCAAAATTCTTTTCCACTCATGAATTTCAGAAAAATGGCGATATTATGGTGACACAAGTGCGCTCAAGTGAAAATTTGGCAGATCTTTTTACTAAAGCACTTATGCCTGCAACGTTCAAGAAGTTAATTCACAACATTGGTCTTCGTCGCCTCAAAGATCTCAAGTGATGTTAACATGAGGGGGAGTAAATACGTGTTGCACTCTTTTTCCCTTAACCATGGTTTTTCCCACTGAGTTTTCCTGGTAAGGTTTTTAATGAGGCAACTTCACCAACGTATTTACAGGAATGGACATCCAAGGGGGAGTATTATAAAACCTATTGCATTTGTGGATGCCCATAGGTCATATAATGAATGTCTTTCAATGTCCTTCAATGTAGGATGCTTCTAGACTAGTCTTTCTAGTGTCCTATGCCATAACCCCCATTGCATTCTTTCTATATATACCCCATTCTAGTAATGAGAAAGATACACATCTCTATTACATCTCTACAATATTATAACACAACTAAAGATTTGTCTCTTATTATATAGATAGGAGATTATCTTAATTATGGTGATACAAGACCTCTCACATTAAATAGATAGGAGACCGTCTTTAAATAGATAGGAGATCGATCATCTTAAATTACGATGATATACAACACGCCGTCTCCCATTAAAAAGATATGGTGACCGTTTTTAAATAGATAGAAGACTGTGTCACGCTAGATATGAAGTTATCTCACATTAAAGGATAAGATATCATCTTAAATTATGATGATATAGGATTGTCTCACGAGAATGTTTTGTATAATAATAAATTGAGTTCGTCTCAAGTTTAATAGATATGAGTCAAGAGACCGTCTCACATTATTTAGATAGGAGCTCATCTCAATTAAATAGATATGAGATCGTCTCAAACAAAATAGATAGGAGACCGTCTCACATTAAATAATTAGGAGACCGTCTCGCATTAATGTGATAGAAGATGTCTCACAATATAATGATAGGAGACTGTCCAGTATTAAATTGATAGGAGACGGTGTCATATTAAATTGTTGCTCGGCAACTGTAGCAACGTGTTAACATCAACAAAATTGCATACCATTCTAACCTTAATATTGCTTGGCTAGGGTAGGAAAACTATAATCCTTTATACGTGAATCCATCATAAATATATTCGTAAGGGCTAGAACAATTAAACCAAACGAAATTAGAAACCAACGCTGCAAAAAAAAAACACTTGCTATGTATAATGAATTAATGACTTCCGTAGCAAAACAATGGAGTAACTTTGTTTGGTAAAGTTGATTTGGTGTCAATTTGTATAACACGTGTATTTCAATTCAGATTAACACATGTATGACAACTTTGTTTGATTTCATGTCAAATTTCATCAATTTGTTTACCACTGTCAATCAATAATTATACTGAAAAAATATGGATCAAATTCAAATCATTGAAATTAAGTATAGATGAAAACATAGGTTATGTACCTGAATCAAGTAAATTAATTAGTTGAAATAATTCAGTCGTTGGATATTTTGCTCAAACGATTAGGGTTCGTGCTGATAACGTGTTATAGAAAAGAATAAGAGGAAAATATAGAGAGAGAATTCAAGGAGAAGATTCAATAGAGTTATATTATTCATCTTAATAAGGGGTATATATAATACATTACAGGTCAGAAACATAATTACATAATGGACCATAAAGTCCAATGGACATCCATATAATACGTTTCATAACAGAAAATACATTGTTGTTAATTTCTTATCGGACTGTTTTAGGAGCCAATCAAATAAGTCCGACCCTAACCAAGCCCCCATATAAATACAGTAGGAGTTGATTGATAGGGGGAAATTGTTATCCATCAAATCAAAACTAGTAAACGTTAGTTGAAAAGAGGGCTTCTACTTGAATTGAAATCCTAAACAACACAAAACACCACAACA
>JAIUZE010005262.1:0-52268 GCA_022085475.1 Heliosperma pusillum
CGATATATAGTTCATGGTTAATAGCTTTTGTGTCACGGCTTGGTGGGTTTATATCTAAGTCGGGGCATGGCTGCCTAATTGCTTCCACTTTGGGAATGGAGCCAGCTTAAGTACTAGCCAACTCTGCTTAGGGGGTCGCCTAGTAGAGATTCTTGTGTACTTTTGGTCATGAGACGGGGAATGGAATAACTGTTGTCGCTAGGTCTGATCAGTCTAGGACTAGGATGTTTTTCCTACCTTGTGGTATAGCCTCGAGTTACAGAAGTCGACTATTGACTGTTCTAAGAACTTATGCCTGTTTCTAGAAGTATTGGTCTTTCATGTTTGTATGATTCTATGAGTTCTAGAAGGTGAGATGCAAGCCGGCTAGGATTGATAGAGTTTGAATTACCGATTGTTAACTGATTCACATGATTACGTGTTGATTAGGGTTTGAGTGTATCAGGGCCATGTTACATGGTAACCGCTGAGCCAGCATACCAGCTTCCCTACCTCGAGTTATATTTTATTATCGGATTCACATGATAGCTTTCATATGATAGGTTATATGTTAGTTATTTGTTTCATAACATAAAAAGCATATCATATATGTTAAAGTTTTGTATTTTCCTATATACATTGCTTTTATGTTATTCATGTTTAATTAAACTCGACATTTCGTGGCTGGGAGAACTCGGAGTTACTCCCCACTGACTGTGGCTTCCGTGTTTATATTTAATGCGGTTGGCAGGTTTGTGATGCATACTTTGGGTACATTGACGAGCTAGCGAGCGAAGTATTTACCTTGGACCTATATTCGGTTCTTAGGATTGTATATATTATGCACTCTTTTATTTCCGTATTTATACGGGAGATATGTCTCCCGTTTTGGATATTTCTTTTGTATAATATTATTTCCTTTTGTTATGAACCTTTTTATTTAAGACACCTTCGTTATGTATTCTCATCTTTTATTTAGTTAAATTATTTTTTTTCTTTCCGCAAATTTGAGGGTGTCACAGTAACATTGTTACTTTAATGATTAAATACAGTAACCTTTTTACCGTAATATTGTTACTTTAATGATTAAATGATGTTGCAGTACCACGATTACAATTCATTATCAGCAACTACAAAAAAAAGAAAACAAAAAGAATGCACATCATTCTCTAATAAAGTAAACTAACAAAGTGGTGTGGACCACACGATAAGGCTGATTATGTTATATGATCGCTTAAAAGGTTTACAATAAGACCTTAAAATTAATTAGGCTATGTGAGATTTGAAGTCATACCTATGTTCAAAATTTGCTGATTAAATGAACTAGAATTGGAACTTTAATACTGATTACATGTTACTTTGATAAATCAATGATGTTACAGTAACCTAGTTACCGTAATGAGTAAATGATGTTACAGTACCACTGTTACAATTAATTATCAACAACTACAAAATAGGAAAAAAAATGCACATCACTCTCTAATAAAGTAAATTAACAAAGTGGTGTGGACCACACAATATGTCTTATTATGTTATATGACCGCTTAAAAGGTTTACAATACGACCTTAAAATTAGGCTCTATGGGATTTGAACTCATACCTATGTGCAAGGTTTGCACATCGCTCTCTCCCGTTTGAGCTAATAACCTTTGAATGAACTATTCAAACTTTTAAATGAAATGAATAGCAATAAAGGTCTTGTTCTCCTATTAATCATGGAAAATGACTAGGATTCTTTGAAAAGTTTATAACCAAAATATTATAATAATCTATAATGTCATCTATTTATGGTTTCTTAATGCTCAGAGAATAAAAATAATGCTATTACACCATCAAGACAGGCACAACTGTACTGGAAATCAATATTATCAAACTCCAACAAATTCTCCACGTATTATTGTAACACAAGGTCAGCAAGTTCCCGATTACTGTAACAGATTAAACTGTTACTATAATATATCACCAAGACATTCACAATTGTACAAGAAATCGATGTAAACTCACGCCATCAAATTCTCAATGCATTATTGTAACACAAGGCTAGGAAGTTCCCTATTATTGTAACACATTAAACTGTTACTGTAACACATTATAACCATTACCGTAACAAAGTTAAACAAAGCACAATTTCCTTAAAGAATAATCTTACTCATGTCTATATTGATTGACATAAGGTTCATTAAAATTTCATCAAGCATAATAAATTTCTTGTATCGATTGCATTCCAATTGATGTTACAGTCACACCATTACAGTAACACTGTTACTGTAATACACGTTATTCAGAAAAATATTCCGCTGCAATAAAAATGCAAATCCATAGCATATGTTGTACATTGAAGGTGAAGTAATGTTGAGTAAGAAGCAATAATGAGTCCCACAATAATAAGATAGGATTAATATACATTGTAAAAGTTAATTTTATAATAAAATTAGCCAAAAAATTATTTGATTCTTTCAAATTACCTTAATTTTTACAAGTTAGTATGAAAACATCGAATAATAGAAAACTCAACATAAAAAGTGAATCATAATTGCAAATTGTAATTGCATGATACCTAATTCGAGATATGAATGTTACAGTAACTTTATTACAGTAAATGGAAAGATTTAATGATACAATAACGCTATTACCGTAACAATTACAAGTGTTTCACAATTATACAGTAACACTGTATAATTATTTCAATTATTTCAAGTTAAGTTCAAGTTCAGTAACACTATTTCAAGTTCAGTAACACTGTTTCAACTTACACAATTATACAGTAACACTGTTTCACAATTATTTCAAGTTCAGTTCTGTTATGCAGTTTTAATGTTACTGTAACGCTATTACAATAACAAGTGTCAGTAATTTTACGAAACCTAATTTAATTCCTGTAGTTATCACAAATTTCATGAAAAAAAATATCCAGATATGAATTTTACTATGTTATAACGCTATTTTTTTTACAAACACAAAGAACACATATAGTAGTCTGTAAATAATATATAGATGATGTTATAACACGAAACATCAATTAAAAGTCAACAAAACTGGAATTAAAATCATGTTTTAGTTAATTCCAGATCTAGAACATTAAATATTCAACTAAATCAATCACAAAAGTTCTATTATCAATCCCTAATTCCTTTTTTCGATTCCAAATCATGACATGAATCAATCACTTTATAACAAAGCACGAAAAAACAAAATTCGTTAGTTTCACCAATGATAACCCAAACTTTTTCGGAAAGAATATGAATATATCATATAATGTGTCATTATTTTACTAATGAAGAAATTAAAATCTCAATACAATATTTAGCGTTAGATCCGAGTAAAATAATGAACGCGAATTGACGAAATTAAGAAAAAGAAAGGTAATAGGAACTTAATTTCACCTGAAAGACGAGTAAATTAAAATTCGCTTGAAATTCACAAGCTGAATAATCGCCGTTGCTAATTAATAAAGGAAGAAAGCGAGTAATATAAATTGATAATGAAATATCATTTGTTGATTTGCTGGAAGTTTTAATTAATTGAGATGATTCAATTGAACAATCGTTCATATAATTTCTTAAATTATACAAGAATTGAGAAACAAAGGAAGAATATGAGTTAGAGAGATGTTGTTTAGAGAGAGAAAGTGTTATTGAATTATGACTAGAGAAGTGTGTAACATGAGGTTTATATAACTAGGTTAGTTATGATTTGTGAGAATTAGTCTCAGCCGTTGATTTATGTTAGATCTAATGGTTGAGATTCACGGGACGTACTCACCTAAGATATGTGGACTCACCGGATGCAATTTATATATATATACACACACATTGATTGAGGAAAACCATGGACTTTTTGAATTATTTGAAAAAAAAGGGACTTTGGGAGGCTTTTCGAAAAAAATAATTCTCATTGAAGACGGGCACTATCCGTCATTAGCTAAAGACGAATATAATGCTCCTCTCACAATATGCAATTAGGGAGGGCAAGTAGAGGGCAAATGAAGTCCCTCATTTGCCCTCCCATCTGCATATTGTAAGAGGGGCACTATCCGTTTTCAGCTTGTGACGGATAGTGTCCGTCTTCCGTGAGACGACTTGTTTCGAAAATATTCTAAAATAATATTAGAAAGATATGTAGTTAAGGTTAAAATCATAAAAGTATATTATTGGTTTTTACGTGTGCAAAAGATGGGAAAATATTTTACTAATTTTGGTAAATATGATTTTGTACATCAATATTTCAATATTTATTCTGTACCACCTTTCTCTAATTAAGTTATTAGCGCGTGCACTTATTTTATCTACTCCGTATGAAATAATATATCGATATAATACTATACCAAATTTGGTTGATTTTCGATAGTATTATAAACTTAATGTTTCGCTTTTTGTTGCTTTTTTTGGGTGGATGATTAAGATAATATTGCGGGGAACATATTTTGGCGAAACAATTCTTGGAGACTTACAATTTACTCCCTCCGATCCACACAAATGGTAACATGGGGAAAATTGGAGTATTTAAGAAAAGGTGGAAAAATGAGGGGTAAAAAAGGAAAAGGTAGGTGGGCCATGTAATTGTGGGTTTAATTGTGGGGTTGATAGGTGGACCCTGCAATGGCATTTTGTGTAAATATCAAATGGGTATAAGGATAACTTGGTAATGTAGTGGGCCAAATAAGGTATGTTACCATTGGTGTGGATCGTCCGTTTTAGGTAAGTGTTACCATTGGTCTGGATCGGAGGGAGTATAAACAACTTATGTAATTTTGGAAGGAATTGTTTGTCATTGGAAGTTGTATATACTTTACTGTATATTGAGTATGGATTCATTAAACAGAAATTTGTAACTTCTTAGTTGAAGAAACTAACGTAAAAATTTAGAAATGATTAAGAATGTTTCAATACGGGAAATATATTAATTAAATTCGTATTCGCTAACTCCCGCATATAATTTTACTACATCCCGCACACATGTCCCTAAAATTCCATGACTACCCTTCATAATAAAAACAAGTTGTTCAATCAGGAAAACCAGCGCCGTCAACTACCCCTTCCCCGCGGCGTCGACATGTGTATCTAATGGTGGACATACAACCATACTCCGATCAATCTGTGTGTCCCTTCAACCTTACCCAATCGGTTCTCTGTCAACGCACCCTACTATGTCGTCGACTACTCCTTTCATTTTGTTATATCCCAGTCCCCATCGCCAATCACCCTCTGTCGCTACCCACGCTGTCAACCTATGAACTTCATTGATCCAAGCGCTTTCTCCCTTCTCCGTAGCCGACAACCTTCCCTGCCCTTTTTCCATCGTCGGCGACCTTTGTCCTTCTTTTCACCGATTGGTTGGTGGGGCCGCTTGTGGGTGAATACATTTGGGGTGGCGGAGGGTGGTGGTACAATGGGGAGTTTGTGGGGGGGGAGATTTTCTTACTTTTAAAGGTTTTTTTACTTGTGTTTCTTGGTAGAGGTGAGAAATGAAAGGGATAGACTCGGAATAATGTGTAAAAATGTTCGAGATTCAGTAAAAATGTGTACGGGATTTAACTTATATATCTCTTAAAATTTTGGTAATTGATAGAGTATTTATTCGGCAAAGCAGCGAGCACTTTACATGTTTGACTGAGATCTTATTATGCTAGTCAATTGAGTAGGCTAAACATTTGAGCGAGAAAAATTAGAGGAGGCTTATTCTACTAGTTAATAGATGACTAGTATATAACTCGCGCAATATATGAAGAGCATAGAAGAATTGGATTAATGGGACAATGCCTACAATACAATATTACAAGAAAAGTTGGTTTAGTTTTCGGTTTGATTATCAAGAGGATATGAATGCTGTGCTAAGAGGAGGGCCTTGGAGTTTAGGTGCCAATTCTCTCATCCTGAATAAATGGACCCCTGGGTTCTCAGGAAATGGATAAAATCTCAGTGGTTCCTGTCTGGATTCTATTCCCGGATTTAGATCCTTTTCTCTAGATAAATAATCTTCTAAGTAAGCTTGATAGTAAAGTAGGGAAACCCCTCTTTGCTGATTTGCATACCACATGCAAGGCCAAACTCTCGTTTGCTCGTGTGATGGTGGAAGTAGATGTTGCTACTGAGTTGCCTACATAATTAATTATGAGCACCCCATACCAAGGAGAAAAAACTCAACGTATTATATATGAATGGGTACCTTATTTTTGTGAGGAGTGTAAGAAGCTAGGGCACACTAAGCCTTACTGTTAGAAAATTGCTAAAGGGAAAGGAAAGGTGAGGATGGAGTATAGGCTTTCTGCAGCTTTGACTAATTCTGGTACCAATTCAGCTGTAATGGACTCAGGATGCTCTGTGCTAGGCCAAGCCCCAAACAGAATGGAAAACAATTGTCAGCTTAGTGTGGGGAGAACTCAGGATGCTCTGAGATTGCTATTGTTCCTTCTAGATCTGAGGGAGGCTCAGGAAGCCAGAAGCTAGGTCGTACCTCAGCTGTGGACACTGGAATTAGTCAACATGTTAGATAGCTCTCTACACTTCCAAAACAGCTTTTCTATCTTTCATGATGATTCACAGGGATTAGAAGTTCTGCTTGAGGCTACTAAAGTGATTAACTCAAAGAAGGAGGGAAAACCTCCTGATCAACATAAATGATTATCTCTTCTAGGAATGTCATGGGGTTCAATGACCCCCTGAAGCATCAAGAGGTAAGGAACTTCTTGGTGTTGAATAAAGTTGAATTCATGGGTGTTATTGAGACTAGAGTTAAGGAAAATGTAGCTGGTAAAATCATTAAAAATAAATTTTCTAAGTATGGCCATCTGAATAATTATGGGATGCATTACAATGGTATAATTTGGATTTTCTAGGACTATAAAACTGTTTCTGTTACTACTTATTTGACCCATCAACAGTTCATTCATTGTGAGGTTACTCATCTTGCTACAATTGAATAGATTGGGATTACTGTGGTTTATGGTTATAATATGGCTAGAGGTAGAGATGATCTATGGGATAAAGCTTTATTCCCTTTCTCAAAGCACTCAAAGATGGATTGTTCTGGGTGACTTTAATATCATTAGAGATCCTTTTGAAAAAATTGGCTAAAACCCCCCTAGTATGTCTGATATTACTGATTTCAATAACTGTGTTATAGACTGCCAGTTGGATGATCTCAAAAGTAATGGTTGTGATTTTACTTGGACCAATAAACATAAAGATGGTACTAGGGTGTGGTCTAAGTTGGATAAGGTTCTTGTTAATGCCCACTAGCTTCTTGACTTACCCAGTTCTTCTGTTCATATCCCCCCTTATGGAATTTCTGATCATCCCCTCGGTGGTTAAAGTTTTTGATTCTGCTATAATAAAAAAGAGATTCCTGTTCTTGAATTCTTGTATTTAGCATCCCAATTATGATGATACTGTCCAGGCTGGTTGGAATCATGACACTCATGGGTCTGCTAGGTTTAGATTGTTCTTCAAATTGAAGAATACCAGGAAAGAGCTTATGAAGCTACACAAGATTAACTTTAGTAGCTTGTCCAACAAGGTTCTCTCATAGAAGGTGGAGTTAATTACTTGTCAACTTAATATGCAACAGGACCCCTTTAATCAATCTCTTATGGTTGAGGAGGAAGGCTTAAAAGATAAATACCTTTTCTTCAAGAAAGCTGAGTTGCAAATGTTACATCATTGCAAATGCTCTTTTTAGCATCAACAGAAACAAAAGCATTGGTCATGATGGGTCTCATCTGGATTTTACCAGGACATGTGGTATATTATCAAGCAGGATTCAAGGATGTTGTTCTGGCCTTTTTCAGAAGTGGTACAATGGTAAAACAAGCTAATGTTACAGTTTTTAGTCTAATCCCTAAGAAAACAGTGGTGAAACAAGTACATGATTTTTGTCTTATTGCGTGCTGCACTGTAATCTATAAAACTATTAGTAAAATCCTGACTAATAGACTTAAGGCTGTTCTTGCTCACCTAGTAGGTTGTGAAAAAGCTGCTTTTATTCATGGCAGAAATATTTTTAAGAATGTGTTGTTATCTCGAGGACTCATTAAGGGTTATGCTCATAAAGGTTGCTCTCCAAGATGTCTCACCAAAGTGGACATACATAAAGCTTTTGATTCCGTTCAATGGAGCTTTATTAAGGATGTTATGAAAATTCTTAGGTTCCCTCTTCAGTTCATTAAGTGAATTATGGGGTGCATTGCCTATACATGGTTCACTATAAACATGAATGGTTCACTCACAGGGTTCTTTGAGGGGAAGAGTGGACTTAGGCAAGGGGACCCCCTTGTTGGAGCTAGTGTCCTCCACAGTTAGTGTGATAACAGCTAAGGTTCACAGGGTATACTTTGTATTATAATCAGTTGATTAACGTTTATCGATAACGGTTGGCTTGCTAGATAAGTTTGACGTTATTGTCATACAGATGGCGGTGATCAACTGATCCCTAAAAGTCACACCTAAAGGATGTGTTTGAGAGATGTGATTATTTGAGAAAATAATCATATTGATGCCTTATAAATGACTAAAAGGTTAGTCGATGTATTTGACTAAAAGGTTAGTCAATGTGATGATGATACGATTATTTAATAACGATTAAATAATGTTAGCTGGTAATTGAATATAAAATTTTATATTTAATCAATGTATATAATGTTGGTCTAAACTAAATGTAAACTGTTATATTTAAGTTGGCGGATATGTATTACACGATATTATTATAGTGTATTGGTCCGGCATTACTCGGTTTATGTGACGGTCCATTACTAGTAATAATTAGAATACATATTACATTATGTACATATTAAATGATATATGATAACTACCTAATATAGGTTGAGAGAAATAAGGAAACTAGGTTTTTTATTCTTTCCTCTTAATCTCACGGTTTGAGGGAGTATTAAAAAGGAAAAAAAAACCCTAATGGTCTTCTAATTCTCACGGCACACAAGGGTGAAAAAGAGGAGAAAAATTCTGATTTTTAACTCTCTCATTCATCTTCATATTCATCATCAATATACACACAAAATTAGAAGTAATTTTTGGGTATTCGTTCTAGCACGACGAAGGCATTTCTTGAACCATCTTGGGTGCAACGATTAGGAGAATACCTACTTTGATATTTGTTCTTAGGCCTTTGCTAGGACCGAAGTTTATTTCTTAATCTCTTGTTTTATATTATGCAATTTCATTTATGACTAGAAATTCATATAGTTATAATTTCATTATAATCCAAATTATTTAAAGGGAAGTATACTGATATTTCCTACAAGTGGTATCAGAGCTTTAGGCTATGAAATTATTTTATATGTTTTCATTAAATGATTGGTATAATTTTTAAAAAAAAAATGAAAAAAAAGTTGCTGTATTTATTTTTTTCCGGCCGAGACATTTTTCTTTTAGCCGTGAGTTGTTTTTTTTTTAGGGTTCCATTTTTGATTCATAAATGTTGTTGTTTTAATATGTTAAGATAATAATATAATGAATTAGTTGATGTTTTGATTTAATGAGGATTAAATTGAAATGAAAATGGAATTTGTTTTGGATGTTAAAGAACATTCATTGTGCTAAATTTTTCGGTATGAATATACAAAACAATTATGATTAGTTGAGTATTTTGATAATCGATTAATCATGATTTAGATATTCATTTTAAAAGGTTAATTTGAATCATCTAGTTTGTATCCATGTTTAATAAAGATTAGATGTTGAATGTTTGTACCGATCTAGTTTTATTAGCATGATCAAATTAAAAATATTAATTTGTATCTTATTTTTTTTACTGTTTACCGTGGCTACGGCTACTGTCCATAAAAAAAATTAGGTTTTGTTTTTGTTTTTTTTTTAAAACCGAGAAAAAAAAAATATAAAAAACAAAAATTTTTTTTGGTACTTGCTACTGTTCACGGATACTGTTCATCCGTGAATAGTGAATTTTTTGTTTGTTTGTTTCTTTCATTATAAAGATAATTTATGTAGATTATTGTTGTGAAAAAGTTCACAATGATAGATACCCTATTATTTTAAAAAGGTTTAAAATAATGTTGAATTTAATTGATGTTATACCCGATGATATGAATTAAATTGGATTATGGTTGATTAAAATTGTTGTGTGCAATTAAGGAATTGTCACATAATTTTGATCATTTTAAAGGTGGTTTGGATAAAGTAATCATCATAATTAATGAATTATGTCTTGAATGTTTACTTTATTTTGTTGATGCATTTTATTTTGTTGAATGAATGAATGAATGGATGAATGGATTATTTTGGTATTTTTACAAGAGGTTGTAATTTGTATTGCTTAGTGTGACCTTAGTAGATTGTGTTATCGTAATGATGGTAACATGGTCTTTGATGTATTTTGAGATCTCGAATCTTCCCTTTGTAATTTTTAAATATAATTTTTTAAATTAGAATGTAAATAGGTTTATATTTTGTAATTTTAAAAATTGTTTTTTTGAGAAGACCAAAGATGGAGATCGGATAGCTCACTCCCGCTACATGGACCAAGATGGAACATCAAGTCAAGCTTCTAGGGTCCATAAGGATGGATTCCAAAGTGTAATTTTTGTTTTATTTTGATAGGATAGGCCACACTAGGACTTTGTACTTTGATTTTTCATTTTTCCCGTTCTTATTGTTTTCCTTTTGCATGATAGTTATTGCATCATATTCCACCTAAACCAAACCACCTAATTGCATGAAAATTGACTCATATAGATTGTATGTTAATTATCATGGACATCCAGATGTCACTCAAAATTATAAAAGCTATCATCTTAAATTATTTATTCTCTAAATGCTAGATCATTCGTTCACTTAAATGAATAAAATTAAAGATGATGGACCTTCCTCTAAAACCTAAAATTGAGATTAGTCTTTATAGGGAAAACTGCTATGAATCCCTTCTTCGTCGGTAGGCATATAGGACCTTACTCTCCATATGATCCCTTCTACGTTGGGTAAGTAGTATGTGTTGACCTATTTTACCTCAACATTATAGTCCGAGTAATATCTCGTGATTATGATGGACTAAAGATAGAATTTACAGAAATTTATCGACCAGGAATTCTAAAAGTAGAATTAGCCAAGAAGTTGGCTTATCAATTTACAGAAATTGAGTCTTGGGATCATTTATATAATACTTGAGGGAGGTCAATTGTATAAATGCAAGAGTCTTCGCATTAATCGGTTTTGCATTAGACTTAATTAAAACGATGAAAATGCTTATTATGTTTTATCTCCTTTTTCGCAGTATAGCATTCATTTATATCGATAAAACTGTTATAACAAATGGCTGGACATGCTGATGCCCCTATGCCAAGTGCCACGCTCGCACGCGAATCCTGGCTTAAGATGTTCATGGACAATATGTATCAGTACACGCGACTGAAGAATAACGGGTCCAACTTTGCGGACTGGGAGGCTTCATTACGGAATGCTGCCATAGCTGACGGTAAGCTCAAGTCCTTGACTGAGCCACTACCGCCTAACCCAGGCCCCAATATAGGAGCAAATGAATCACTTGCTTATAGTGATTTCGTAATGGAGGCGGGCGCGATAAAGAACGTAATCATCTTTTCAATGGAATCCAATTTGCAAAGACGATTCATTGCCCAAGGTGCAAACAAGATTTTCACCACGCTCACTAATGAGTTCTCAAAAGCACCGCAGATCGTTATGTATGAGCTTACCACTCGCTTCTTTGAGGGGAAACTCCAGAAGGGCCAACCGGTTAACCCACTCATTCTAGATATGATCGAGAATCTCGAAAAACTGGAGGCACTTGATTGCAAAATCAAAGAGAGCGTGGTCATTGACCGCATGCTTCATTCACTCCATGATAGTTTTACCCAATTCAGGGCAAATTACTACATGAATGATTTGAAGAGAAATCCTCATCAGCTACACTCACTTCTCATACAGACTGAGAAGGATCTGAAATTGAGTGGGAGCCTGAAGCAGCACGTTCTCATGATTACAAACAAGGGTAAGGGTAAGGGCAAGGCTCAGGCCGACCTAGCTGTAGGGAAGCCGAAGTTCAAGAAGCCAGAAAAGGGCAAGAGTGGGCCTGGTGAGACTAGCAGTAGCTCACAAGGCAAGACAAAGAGCAAAGAAAACATGGAGTGCCACCATTGCCACAAGACTGGGCATTGGAGGCGGAACTGTCCTGTGTATGCTGAAGACGTAAAAGCAGGCCGCGTCACTCCTGTTGGTATGTCATCTTTTATTCATATGATTGAGATTAACCATGCAAGTTTCGGAACTTGGGTACTTGATACTGGTTGTGTTTCTCATCTGTGTAATCATTTGCAGGGCCTAAAATGCTCCAGATTGCGTCTTACTCACTTGATCTTTGCTGACGATCTTATGGTCTTCACTAGAGGAGATTACCCTTCTGTTAGGGCTGTTGACGTGGCTTTTTAACGGTGTCGCTAATCCCTCTAATTAGCTAAAATCAAATAACAATTTATAACTCCTAGACCAACATAAACTATCTCAAATAAGGTAGTAAAATGGTAAGAATAGGGTCGAACCGAAGAGAAGACGGTATTAGCTAAATTAAACTAATCTAGACTCTTGTAAAAAGTAAATTAACAAAACTAATTACTCTAATCACAAATTAAGGTACTAATTACTAATTAAAACACTAATTAAAACAAAGGCTTGAATTAATTACAAACTATGATATTCACAATGAGAAAACATGTAGGATAACATAGATGGAGGAATTTGGGTAAAAAGATGATTCAACTTGAAACATGAAATTCTAGTCTAGACACTTGAACAAACACCTTCCATGCAAATAATCAAATATGAGAAAGATACTTAGTGCAATTATCCCAAGTAACACAACAATTAGCAAATATGACTCCTTTATACCTCTCTTCTTATTTATCTAATACTACCTCCTAAGAAATAGTCAACATGGATTAAACCACCCAAGATTGACCCTTTACAACTTAACCAACACTTATTAAAACATAAGCATAATCAAAGGAGTAAGCTTTAAGTATTAAACCAAAGGATTAAGCTAGAATCATGCAATTCAACACTAAACCATGTAAAAATCACACAACATACAATTTATCACCCAAAAGACTCTAACTTTAAACCAAAGTTGAAGTCTTTCAAGTTTACTTCACACATTCAAGTATAGGTTGACAATTCCTACCAAGAACAAGCATTCATTAAGTAAATAAAATGTCAAGCTAATCAAACCAAACATTCATCCACTCAACATGAAAGATTAACACAAACAAATTATATTAAATAAGGAAGAAGAGGATAAGAGAGTCATACAATGCTAAAGGTGTGAACTTGTTCAAATTACACCAAGTAATGGAAAGATTAGCTACCCATAATCCACATATTACAACCCATGTTGAAGTTCAAACAAATTACAAAAGCCAAAAATGAAGAACAAAAATTAGAGAGAATTCTAAGGAAAATGTGTTGTTGAATGTAGTATCCAAAGTTGTTCTCTCTCTCTACAATTTGCTTCTTATATACCCTTGGTCCGCAAACCTAGGGGCCTTGAGAAATGGGCTTTCAAAAGACAAGACGGAGAAATGAAGAACATCACCCTGAGACTTGGACGCTGGCAGCGTCGTGGTGACGCTGGCAGCGTTTCATGCTGCCAGTTTTCCCTTTGCTTTTGCGTCTTGACTTTCATTGACCCTTTGGATTTTAGTCCCGCCTTGACTTCCATTGACCCATTGGATTTGATATTCTTGCATTGATGATTCGTTTCTAGCCCACTCCAATTTCCGGGTTTTTGGGTCTCGGGTTTCGGGTTTGACTTTTGTTGACTTCTGGGTTTGACTCTAAAAGTTGACTAAAATTACTAAATAACAACATTATTACAAAGACTAATGTTAACATAAAACAACGCTAACGACCCGTAAAAAGTATAACAAATGACCCTAATAAATACTTCTAGACACAACACATTTTGGTGTTGTAAAATACCCCCACACTTGGACTTTTACTCGTCCCGAGTAAAACTCGAGATTAGCAAGACAACACGAGTCCAAACATAGCATGTGAAGGTAATGACCTCTCTTTCCTCACCACTACCTTTTTATATCTCCCTCAAAACACAACCACCTATTAAAAGAAAAATGACTCAAGGTTGTTTTAACACTCTTCCCTTACCACTTCCTACTTATAACTCCCTCTATACAAGACTCGACACACCACCAACTCCGACTCATCGCAGCTCAACTCCTCCCTTCTTATGGCTCCCAAGAATGTAGTATGACCATCTTTGCCTTATCCCAAGGCATAGCGAGATGGCCCTCATCATCAAACTCCATGCAACTTCACTTCTTATACCACCCCCTTATTACTCCACTAGTGTATAGCATGGTTACTTGGTTTGCCCCAAACTACACAATTTGCACAACCAAACAACCACCAAGAGAAATCCACCAATTTGGAACCAAATTTGTGACTCAAAATAAAAATAAAAGAAATCCTAAGCTAGCCTCCTTCCAAATTCTTCCTTATAGCTCCCTTCTTATGCCTCCAAGATCCTCATCATAGAAAGTATTATGCTCAAATTTTTTTTTCATTTTTCATTTTTTTTTTCATTTTTTTTTCTTGAAAATCCCTCATTTTGCCTAAGGTGCCCTTTCGGGTTTTCACCTTAGCTTTTCCTTTCCTCTCATTGGTGGCTCGCAACTCGATTTTTCATTTTGCCCGGAATGCCCTTTCGGGTTTTCATTCCGTCCTCGGCCACCTTCTCAATTTTTGCCTAGGTGCCCACCCTTGTGGGTTTTCACCTAGCCGGGATTTTCAATATATATATATATATATATATATATTTTTTTTTTTTCTCTTTTTCAAAATAAAAAAAAAAATAAAAAATACAATGCATCAAAACAAAATAACTATATACAATCTTCTCCCCCACACTTAGATCATACAATGTCCTCATTGTAGGGGAAAAGGCGGGGTACTTCATCAATTGTTGAAATGAGAAGAACCCGAGGCACCTCCTCGGTTTCTCCTCCCCTCTCTTTCTTCTCTAACCCTTCTTCTTCTTTATAGGCCTTCATCAAGGGCCTCTTGTGTGTAAGGAGTGGGGTAGCCCAGGTTTTGTTGGATGGACATGCCAAAGAGTGAGCTAGCCAAGCCATAAACATCTTCTTGTGCCACCGCATCTTTATAAGAATCTTGAAGATAAGTGTGGTGGCGCTCATTCTGAGCTTGGAAATGGCTTGTGGCTTGCTCCCTCCAAGCATTTTGGGTTTTCCATATTTCATTTTGCTCTAGCCACCTTTTGTCTTGTTGCTCCCTCCAAAGGCGGGCTTCCTCTTGACGTGCTACCATGCTCCTCCACTCTTCTTGTTGAGCCCTCTCGGCCTCCTCTCTCAACCTCTCTCTTTCCTCCACTACATTGTGCCAATCATCTAAGGACTCTAGCCTACCTCCTTGTCTTTGTTGCCAAGTGTAAGAATCGTCCACCCTTCCACTAATGTGCTTTAAGACATCGTTGGTGCTAGCAAAGTAGGATGCCATTTGTTGTTGCCATGGCTCCATTGGGATGCTAGAACGAGTCGCCGCGTCAAACATAGGGGTGTCGGTGTCTTGGTGGCTTTGGTAAGATGATTGGGAATGGTATGGTGGTGGTGGTTGTTGTTGTTGTTGTTGTTGTTGTTGTTGTTGTTGTTGTTGTTGTTGTTGTTGTTGTTGTTGTAAATGTGGGTTTTGGAAAGCTCCTTGCTCAATTGCGAGGATCTCGATCTCCTCGCTAACTCGCTCACTTCCCTCACCTCCCTCTCTCCTTACCCTCCGTCTTGGCCTCAAAGGCACTTCCTCTACCTCCGCTTCCTCACTACTCTCCCCCAAAATCTCTTCCCTAGGACAAAAAAATTCCCACGATGTGGAACCCCTTGGTAAGGGGTTGTTTGGAGGTCGAGGCATCTTCATATAACTAAGCCCATCACTTCCCAACCAAAATCCTTTCTAGGGTTGCTCTTTGCTCATTTTAAACATGTGTACCTCCTCGAGCCCAAATTGGTTGTACCTCGTCAAACCCTTACAAATGTTTACCTCTTGCTCCTCACCAATGTCCCCCTCATAGTGCCGCACCAAAAATGTAATCACCCCCCCAAGATGGATGCTTGCCTTGGTAGATTTTTGTCGGTGTTTAATGCAAGCCCTTATAAACAAATCCGCCCAATCCGGTACCCCTACCCCCTCCGGTAGCATAGTCCACAAACATAACCGGATGTTCTCCGGTACTTTAGCGGGCTCTCCAGCGGAGTTAAAGATGGTGGTAAGGAATCGGGTGATTAGTCGGAGCACGGGGTGGGTGATGGTGGAGAGTTTGTCATCCTTAGATGCGGCGTTGTAATTTGTAATGTTACTCCACATGATGTACATTTTTCCCTTGGGGCATATAATTTATTCGGGTTCTTTGGTGATTTTAAGGATTTTACGGATTTCGGAGATGGGGGCGTTGTGCCAAGTTTGGTTGAGACGGAAACGGTAGGCTCTTTCATTACCCTCGGGAACGTCCAACTCGGACAAGGTTGCTAGAAACTCGTACGCGAAACTCTTATATGTGTGATCTCAAGAGTCCGGTTCGAGATAAGCTTCTAGCCCTACTTTAGCTAGCATATCCCTTGTTAAGTCAAACATGCCTAAGGCATGGAGGGTGTTTGGCGAAAAGAATTTTGTGGTAACGAGTGGTTGTTGTCGGGGTGTGGTAAGTATTCTAGGTTTTCTAGGTTTTCAAAGAGGGATTTTTCTGAGATTATGAGTGATTGAGGTTGATTTTGAGGTGATTGAAGGTAGAATGAAGGTTAGGATGAAGAAATTGATTGATTTTGATGAAGGTTTGTGAAGATTTGGGGGAGAAAGATCAAGTTTTGAAGAATTAGGGGTTGGTTTGGGGTCTTTTTCGTGAAGAATAGAGGATGAATGCTTAGGTTGATTTTTTGATGAACTCGTGCAATTAGGAAAGAAAAGGCTGAAAACTGCATACGACGCTGGCAGCGTCCTTCGCTGCCGGTTTTGCTTCCCTTTGCACTTAGCCAAATTTTGGCTAAGTGTTACAAACGCCTCTACACTTGCATTTTCACTCCAATGGCCCATAATAACCTTCAATATCAAAATTTCATCGGGTCCCGCACTTTTTATGCGTGGCACGCATCCCAAGGCGGCCGAAAACTCGCAAAACTTCACAAAACCGTTAATAACTTCAAAAAATTTTGATTGATGCAATGTCTAACTAATTAAAGACAACTCAAATGCTAAGAATTAACAATGAAACTTCAATGAAATATTCACAAGGATAGAGTATGTACACGGTTTGCCGTTTATTTAGAGTCGATGGCTCGACTTAGTGACTCCAAGCTTTTCAACCTTCATAAACGGGGTCCTCAAGCAAGACCTCTTCTTCCCCCTCCCGGGCACATCCTTGGAAGTAATGTTTGAGGCGGTGGCCATTCACCTTAAGTAGCTTTCCATCCCCGGGCCCTTCCACCTCAATAGCTCCATGGGCAAACACCTTCTTGACGGTGTAGGGTCCAAACCATCTTGACCTCAACTTACCCGGGAAGAGCTTAAACCGATTTTGGAACACAAGAACTTGATCGCCCTCCTTGAAAACCCGACGGTTTATCATCCCGTCGTGCCATCTCCTTGTTTTCTCCTTGTAGATGGAGGAGTTCTCATACGCATCTTGGCGAATTTCCTCAAGTTCTTGTAATTGAAGCTTTCGGTGCATACCGCTCTCGTCTTGGTTTTGGTTGAATGATTTGATAGCCCAATAGGCTTTGTGCTCAACCTCCACGGGGAGGTGGCAAGCCTTGCCATAGATGAGACGGAATGGGAACATGCCGATGAGGGTCTTCAAGGCGGTCCTATATGCCCACAAAGCATCAACTAGCCTCTTTCTCCAATCCTTTCAATCCGGATTAACCGTCTTTTCAAGGATCCCTTTTATCTCACGGTTGGAGAGCTCGACTTGGCCGTTTGTTTGTGGGTGATAGGCCGTTGAAATCTTGTGGTTCACCCCATACCTTTTGAGAAGGCTTCCAATCACCTTATTGCAAAAATGGGTACCCCTATCACTAATGATAGCCCTTGGAAAACCAAACCGGGAGAATATGTTCTCTTGGATGAAGATGGCTACTACCTTTGCATCATCGGTGCGGGTAGGAATTGCTTCAACCCATTTTGACACATAATCTACCGCCAAAAGGATGTATAAATAACCACCGGAGTTAGGAAAGGGGCCCATAAAGTCAATTCCCCATACATCAAAGACTTCACAATATAGGAGGGGTTGTTGTGGCATCTCATTTCTTTTTGTCAAATTCCCCACCCTTTGACATTGGTCACAAGTCTTCACAAACTTATGCGCATCTTTGAAAAGATTGGGCCAAAAGAAACCGCATTCGAGCACTTTTCTTGCGGTTCTTTGTGGGCCAAAATGTCGTCCACATGCATAGTCATGACAACGATGTAGTATGGATGGAATCTCACTTTCGGGCACGCATCTTATTATAAGTTGATCTTGGCAAAACTTCCACAAGTATGGGTCATCCTATATATAGTACTTTGCATCGGATTTTACTTTGCTCTTTTGATGAGAAGAGAAATGGCTTGGAAGCCGCTTTGTCACCAAATAGTTGACCATGGTAGCATACCATGGCTCCTCCACTTGGATGGCATATAGGGATTCATGAGGGAGACCTCCTTCAACTTCATCAAGAGGGCATGTTGGTTGTCCTTCAAGGTTTAGCCGGCTTAGATGATCCGCCACCACATTCTTCACTCCTTTCTTGTCTTTTATCTCTACATCGAGCTCACTTAGGAGAAGGATCCACCTCAACAACCTTGGTTTTGCATCCTTCTTTGCCACAAGGTATCTAATGGCGGCATGATCGGTGTAGATGATCACTTTTGTGCCCAAGAGATAGGAGCGGAATTTTTCTAGGGCATATATCACACCAAGGAACTCCTTCTCCGTCGTAGAGTAATTCTTTTGAGCATCATTCAAGAGTGTAGATGCATATTGGATCACATGGGGTCCCTTGTCACTCTTTTGACCCAAAACCACTCCCAATGTGTAGTCAATTGCATCGGTCATGATTTCAAATGGAAGGTCCCATTGCGGTGCTTGAATAATTGGTGCGGTGACCAATCTATCCTTCAAATCATCGAAAGCTTTCCTACACGAGGCATCAAAGACAAACTCCGCTTCTTTGTGCAAAAGCTTACATAGGGGGTTAGCAATCTTTGAAAAATCCTTAATAAATCTCCGGTAGAAACCGGCATGTCCGAGAAAAGACCTAATGTCTCAGGTGTTAGATGGATAAGGTAAGGTTTTGATAATGTCAACCTTAGCCTTATCCACCTCAACCCCCCTTTCCGACACTACATGTCCTAGAACGATACCACTAGTCACCATGAAATGACATTTTTCGGAGTTTAAAATGAGATGGGACTCTTGGCATCGCTCTAAGACAAGAGCAAGGTGTTTTAGACCTGCATCATAGGAGTCCCCATGGACGGTGAAATCTTCCATGAATACTTCTATGATCCTTTCTACATAGTCGGAGAAAATACTCAACATGCACCGTTGAAAAGTTCCCGGTGCATTACATAGACCAAATGGCATACGGCGATAAGCAAATGTACCGAATGAGCATGTGAATGTGGTCTTGACTTGGTCCTCGGGTGCGATTGGGATTTGAAAATATCCCAAGTACCCGTCAAGGAAATAATAGAAAGCTTTTCCCGCTAGTCTTTCTAACATTTGATCAATAAATAGTAGCGGGAAATGGTCTTTCAAAGTAACCGCATTCAAGCGGCGGTAGTCAATACACACCCTCCAACCGGTTTGTGGTCGGGTGGAGACCAAGTCTCTTTGTGCGTTCTTGATTACCGTCACTCCTCCCTTTTTGGGCACGACTTGAGTTGGGCTAACCCAACGGGAGTCGGAAATAGGGAAGATGATGCCCATTTGCAATAGTTTAATTACCTCTTCTTGCACTACCTCCGCCATTGGTGGATTGAGCCTCCTTTGGGGTTGTCGGACCTGTTTGGCATCCACTTCAAGTCGTATCTTGTGCATGCAAGTCACCGGGCTTATTCCCTTGAGGTCCGCTATGCTCCACCCAAATGTATCTCTATGCTTTTGAAGCAATGTTACCAATTTCCCCTCTTGGTCCTCGTTGAGTGTGCTTGAGATGATAAGAGGTAGGGTGTTGTTGTCCCCTAAGAAGATATACTTTAAATGGCTTGGAAGGGTCTTCAACTCGACCTTCGGGGGCTGCATAATGGAAGGGAGGGGCTTGTGGAGGGGTATGCTTAGGGCAAAAAGCTCGGACAGATGTGCCAGAGCAGGAGGCTGGCAGCGTTGGTGGACGCTGGCAGCGTCGTGTGACGCTGGCAGCGTCGTGGGGCGCTGCCAGCGTTTTCCACTGCCTTGCCCTGTTTTCAACATATCGATGATGTTGAGTTCTTCATATGTGTCTAGAGGCTCTTCCCTTTCCAAGTCTTCGAGACATTCCTGCACATCAACCGCCAACAACAAACGCAAACCTTCCTCTTCCATATTGTTAGTTAAAGCCACCTCAAGTGGGTCCCTATCACAAAATTTGTACATTTGATGCACCAATGGCTCAAAGATATCCAAGAAGAAACAAGATTGATGGTCACTAGGGTGTCTCATGGAGTCATAGATGTTATAGGTCAATCTTTTCCCCTCAAACTCCATTGCCAAACACCCGTTTGAAACATCAATCTTGGTCTTAGAAGTTTTCATAAACGGTCTACCAAGGAGAAGGGGAGTGGCACTAGAACTAGATTCTATGTCTAAAACATAGAAATCCGCCGGAAAGACAAGGTTATCTACCTCTACTAGCACATCCTCTACCAAGCCCTTGGGATAGACACTAGACCTATCGGCTAATTGAATAACCACCCCGGTCTTAAACAAAGGTCCTAAGCCTAGGGTCTCATAGATGGATAGGGGCATGACGTTAATAGAGGCTCCAAGGTCTAACATGGCACGTTTGAAACTTTGCCCTCCAATGGTGCAAGGGATGGTGAACATGCCCGGGTCTCCACATTTCTTTGGTAAATTTTGCTTGAAAATTGCCGAAACATGTTCACTCACCCTAACCTTATGGGTTCCTTTCTTAGGATTTCTCTTAGGTGTACAAAGTTATTTCAAGAACTTTGCATACCTAGGGACACTATTCAACAAATTAAGAAGAGGAATGTTTACCTCACACTTCCGGAAAGTTTCATACAAGTCATTCTCCTTGTCATACTTCCTAGTGCTTATCAAAGCACTAGGAAATGGGACTTCCAGTATGTATTCCTCTACTTCATCATCATCAATAATGTCTTTGCCCTTCTTTGAAGTGTCTCCCTTGGGGTCCTTGCTTGTGGATGTCCCTTTCCCACTCTTCGATAGCTCTTCATGACCAACTACCAACTCTCCTTGGTCTTCAATTTCCAAGGTCTCCATCTCAAGGTTCTTCATCTTTTCTTTGCCTTTTCCAAGGGGGTGTACCTCCAACTCTTTGCCTCCCCTCAAGGTCATGGCACTAGCATTTTCCCTAGGTGGGGGAATGGTTTGAGATGGGAATCTTGTGGAGCTTGAGGCTTGGGATTTTGACATATTGGAGGCCATTTGGGATAGTTGGGTTTCCAAGTTGCTCACCCTAAGGTTGTTTGCCTCCCTATCCTTCCTTGCCTCTTCTCTATCTCTCCTTGCCTCCTCTTGATTTCTCCTTGCCTCCTCCCTATCTTTCTCTTGATTGGCAAGGAGCGTTTGCAAGATATCACTCAAGTTCCCTTGAGAAGAAGAATTTCCTTGAATGGGGCCTTGGTTCGATTGTCTTTGAACATTGTTTTGAGATTGAGAGTTACTTGGGAAATTTGAATTGTTGGGTCTTGGATTGTTGTAATTTCTTTGGGGATTTTGTTGTAAATTGGAGTTCCGGTTTTGGGTGGGATTTTGGGCTCTCAAGTGATTGAATTGACCGTTTTCAAAGCTCTTTGACTTGTCTCCCCCCCATCCCAAAAGATCACGGTTTCCCACTTGGTTGTACATTCCTCCAGCACTTGGGTTTCTTGAATTGTAATTCCCATACCCCATAGCATTTACACTTTCCATAGTTGCTCCTTGTTCAATCATGATATAGCATGTGTTGGTGGCATGGTCACCTCCACAATATGAGCATTCAATTGGTTCGGGGTGTTGAGAGAATAAGTTGCCTTTGTTAACAACCAAGTTTGTCACCATACTTTTAAGTTCATTCATTTCCTGCATGATCTTGTGATTTTGAGAAGCATAAGGATCTTCCATGGAAGATACATTCCTAGAGCTTCCTCCCCTTTCATTCTTCCTTCCATAGCTTCTTGTGTTCATTGCCAATTTTTCAATAATATTGTTGGCCTCGGCCACATTAAGTGTATCAATTCCACCTCCGGTGGCGGCAATGATCATCCTTTGGTCATTTTGGCACAACCCTTCATTGAAAGCCGTCAAAAAATCATCTCCCGACATCCCATGGTATGGGCATCTTGCCACAAGACTTTTGAAACGCTCCCAATAATCATAAAGGGTCTCCCCCATGTCTTGCTCAATGGTAGTGATAAGCTTCTTTGAATGATTGTGTCTTGAATCCGGGTAGTACTTTTCAAGAAACTTCTTCTTCAAACCCACCCAAGTGGTAACCGAGTGAGCCGGAAGACAAAAGAGCCATTCTTTCGCCGCATCATGAAGAGAAAACGGAAATGCCCTTAGCTTAAATTGATCTTCGGTCACTCCTTGGGGAATAGCAACTTGGCAAATCATATGGAATTCGGCCAAGTGTCTATTAGGGTCATTCCCTACCATGCCATAGAATCTAGGAAGGTTGTGGACGAAGAAACCCTTGAGCTCAAAGTTCACATCCCCCATGGGAGGATATGCAATACAAAGTGGTTGCTCGTCATAGTTCCTTGCCCGAATTTCACAAATTGTGCTATTATCCTCCATATTGGGTGGGTAAAGGATGTTCAATGGAGATGGTATCCTAGGTGGTGACTCAAATACTTGCTCCGGTTGTTCTTGAAAAATATTATTCTCCAACTCCTCTTCACTAGGCTCCCTCCAAAAAGGTCTCCTATAAAGGGGATTCGAAAATAACCAATTTGATATGCTACTTGAAGATGGATCAATATCTTGGTCACCAAGTCCCTATTGTGACCTAGGCATAAACTTTTAAAAACAACTCAACAACACAAATTAGTAACTTCAACACAAAGTAACCTATAAACACTACAAAAAGAAATATTTGAAAAACAATCTAAACAAATTATGACACTAACAAGAGTTTCAATTTGATATTTAGCTATATTGCCTTCCCTGGCAACAGCGCCAAATTTGACGTGGCTTTTTAACGGTATCGCTAATCCCGCTAATTAGCTACAATCAAATAACAATTTATAACTCCTAGACCAACATAAACTATCTCAAATAAGGTAGTAAAATGGTAAGAATAGGGTCGAACCCAAGAGAAGACGTTATTAGCTAAATTAAACTAATCTAGACTCTTGTAAAAAGTAAATTAACAAAACTAATTACTCTAATCACAAATTAAGGTACTAATTACTAATTAAGACACTAATTAAAAAAAGGCTTGAATTAATTACAAACTATGATATTCACAATGAGAAAACATGTAGGATAACATAGATGGGGGAATTTGGGTAAAAAGATGATTCAACTTGAAACATGAAATTCTAGTCTAGACACTTGAACAAACACCTTCTATGCAAATAATCAAATATGAGAAAGATACTTAGTGCAATTATCCCAAGTAACACAACAATTAGCAAAGATGACCCCTTTTTACCTCTCTTCTTATTTATCTAATACTACCTCCTAAGAAATAGTCTACATGGATTAAACCACCCAAGATTGACCCTTTACAACTTAACCAACACTTATTAAAACATAAGCATAATCAAAGGAGTAAGCTTTAAGTATTAAACCAAAGGATTAAGCTAGAATCATTCAATTCAACACTAAACCATGTAAAAATCACACAACATATAATTTATCACCCAAAAGACTCTAACTTTAAACCAAAGTTGAAGTCTTTCAAGTTTACTTCACACATTCAAGTATAGGTTGACAATTCCTACCAAGAACAAGCATTCATTAAGTAAATAAAATGTCAAGCTAATCAAACCAAACATTCATCCACTCAACATGAAAGATTAACACAAACAAATTATATTAAATAAGGAAGAAGAGGATAAGAGAGTCATACAATGCTAAAGGTGTGAACTTGTTCAAATTACACCAAGTAATGGAAAGATTAGCTACCCATAATCCACATATTACAACCCATGTTGAAGTTCAAACAAATTACAAAAGCCAAAAATGAAGAACAAAAATTAGAGAGAATTCTAAGAAAAATGTGTTGTTGAATGTAGTATCCAAAGTTGTTCTCTCTCTCTACAATTTGCTTCTTATATACCCTTGGTCCGCAAACCTAGGGGCCTTGAGAAATGGGCTTTCAAAAGACAAGACGGAGAAATGAAGAACATCACCCTGAGACTTGGACGCTGGCAGCGTCGTGGTGACGCTGGCAGCGTCCCCTGACGCTAGCAGCGTTTCATGCTGCCAGTTCTCCCTTTGCTTTTGTGTCTTGACTTTCATTGAACCTTTGGATTTTAGTCCCGCCTTGACTTCCATTGACCCATTAGATTTGATCTTCTTGCATTGATGATTCGTTTCTAGCCCACTCCAATTTCCGGGTTTTTGGGTCTCGGGTTTCGGGTTTGACTTTTGTTGACTTCTGGGTTTGACTCTAAAAGTTGACTAAAATTACTAAATAACAACATTATTACAAAGACTAATGTTAACATAAAACAACGCTAACGACCCGTAAAAAGTATAACAAATGACCCTAATAAATATTACTAGACACAACACATTTTGGTGTTGTCATCTGTGGATGAAACTCTTAAGAAGCTTGCTGCCATTTCTGGCCTTCACCCTAACCCTGATAAGACTAATATCTATTTGGGGGTGTTCATTTGACAGTCAAACAAAAAATTATGACTGCTACTGGTTATTGTGAAGGGGCTTTGATACGGCTATCGCAACCCTATCAAAGATAAAACCTAACGGTCTCAACAAATGTAGTAGAGGCAGTCGGGTATCGAATCCACAGGGAGAAGGAATCCTATAACATGCTAAGTTTGTCAAGGTAACACAACTGGGGGGTTTGTTTAAATGATTTTCTAACACTACAAAAGGAAAGGGAAAGAGAAATAAAGTGCGAAAAATCAGGAAGAAAAAGAACTAGGATCGTCGGTTCCCCATGGCATCTAGGGTCAGGATAGAAATCAAAGTAGAATCTAAACAGGTTTGTGGGTAGTGAAAAGGTCCTCTCGATCCGCTATTCGCCCTAAGATATACTAACTTAGCTCTCGCCCTCATTAGCATAATCCCAAAGTTCATCACTGATCTGTCCTCTTCCAATCTCTCGATCTAGGTCAAGGGGGTATCAAATCAATCAATTGACTGCGTCGACTCAAACAATTAAAAGCTATTAAATGTGATGATTGCTTCCAAACCTAATCTAAAGACTACTAATCAACTCATCTTACCTAAGCCACGGTTCCCCTAAATCCTAGCAAAGGAATTAGCTACACATAATAGAAAGAAGAACAACAACAATAACAAATAAGGAACAAAAAGACATAGATAAATAATTAATTGAATTCCAGAACAATAATACCGAATTGGAAAGAAGAAGAAAGTCAGAGGAAGCCCTCCAATTCAGATCCAAAAATCAGCAGTCAAAAGTAAAGTCTAAGGTCTAAGATTGCTGTCTAGTCTAAAGTCTAGAGTAAGGAGAGATAATTCTATTGTTGCGTAGTTTCACTTTTTATCTGAATTGAACGGCACTTTTGTGTTTACGAGCCAAAGTTCTAGCACAAGAGATTTGAAGCTCTTCACGCGACGAGACGCGCCTTGGGTTGGCGCCAGTCCCTCCGTTCCGTGTGGGAGAGTTGCGTACGCCTTTAAGTACAATCATAGATTACAAGGCGTCCACACTAATTCACGAAGCCCATCATTATAAAACCACTCGATCGAGTAGACATTGTTGTCCTGACCACTCGATCGAGTGGCATCAGTGCTCAATCGAGTAAATGCCCAAATCCAGCAGCTCGATCGAGTGGATTTCTTACTCGATCGAGGTCTTCTAATCAAATCGTTGGTCGATCGAAGGCTTTTGTACTCGAACGAGAGTTTTGCTCACGGATTTCGTTCTTCCATTCCTTTAACACGGCTTCACGCATTCCGAGATACCAAGATTCCTTTCCGACTCACTTATGCATGCTGGAGGAGCTACAAAATGGCTAGCTTTCCATCATTCTGGTTCACATATGCAAATATTACAAAGCAAACCAAAGTAGACTATTCGGGGGATATTTGTAGTGTAACACTACTAAATGACCATGGAAATGCGTGCAAATATGGCCTAAAAAGTCTATATAAAATACACGCATCAAACTTCCCCAAACCAAACCTTTGCTTGTCCTCAAGCAAGAAAGGATGCAACAAACAAATGAAACAAATAAACTCCGGACTACCGCAAATCGCCTGCTTGAACCAATTTAATGCAACAATCAAACTCAGCAATGATATCAAATGCAAACGAACTGAACCGTCGACCTTGCCAGACCATAAATGTCGGACTCTCGCGAGTCACTCTTCTCTCAGCAAGGCAAAGGGTAAGCAAGTTATGTGTAAGAGAGAGAAGGAGAAAATAGCCGCTCACCTAACTACGACCGTCGCGTTCATGCAATGCTAACTAATATGATAAATGATTCAGTTACCGTACACACGCACAACCACCATTCAAGGACTATCACACGCCGAATACTCGCAACATTTGGATAAGTGAGGTTATGGGTAAGAAGAAGCAAAGCGATAATGGAATAGAGGAGGTAAAGCGTCAAGCTAGCTACCTGATCTTAATCAAATAACAAAATCCATCTTCTTATCTCATAATGAAGCACACAGCCACGATTCGGCCAACAACTCACTAAAACCAACAGGATGGAGTGAAAACGAACAACTGGTTAGCTTATTCAGCTCTATCTGAATCCCCAATTGAAATGAATAAAGCACGGGAACAGAGATCAATTTCTTTTTTTTTTCTTTAGATAAATATATTTTTTCTCCGTTTATTTTTTTTCAAAATATTCAGCTAACATTTCCACGGAAACAATTTCAACTTCAATTCCCAATTTCTTCAGATACCAACTCCGTAGAAAGGAGGCAAACCAAACCGATAAAATGAAGTAAATACCTCAACAACCATTACTAGACTAGCTCGACGCAAGGTAGGCTAAATTTAGGATGTAGATTGTGGGTCAACTGGCAGTTTTGGCTGAATATGGAGTTAACTGGGTAATGAGAAAAATGGAAATTGCAAGCATTCTCCAAACATGTGATACCGACCACGAACCCGTACGTGCAGGCAACAAGAATCAGATTTCATATACATGCAATGCGATGACACGAGGGAGTAACTACTCACAATCCAATATGAACTGGTCATAGATGTCACCAGTTTAAAAGCTCTAATCCTCAGAATATGTAAGTAGGTCGCCAACATGTCAAGTCAAGTCTATTCGTTCAGCATCGATTAACAGCAAATGATCATGCGAGAGATATTAACTGTGCAAGGCTTAAGTCGAGACTAGATGAAGAGTAGGAGAAAATCGTTCCGACTCGACTAAAATGCAAAAATAAACATGAAAATTGTTGACGTTTTTTTTTTTTTGAATTTTTTAGTGATTAACAATGCAAACGAAAATGCAGTAAAAACGAAATGCAGACACGATATGGATGCAAAACCTAACTTCCCCAAACCAAACCGTACAATGTCCCCATTGTACAAAGTAAAGGAAAAAGAATTGCAACCTAGAGAGAGTCGGAAACTTACAGGAACGCGTGTATAACCGACTTCCCCAAACCAGACCGGAATGATGTGCTCCAGGGAGTCGATCGAGTAGGAAACTACTCGATCTAGTGAAAGCGAGATGGAGCTTGCTCGATCGACTGGAAAAACAACTCGTCCGAGAGGGTTCCTTCGCAGGAGTATTCGATCGAGTAACTTAAGTGCTCGATCGAGGGGTATAGTGCTCGATCGACTGAAATCCTGCTCGATCGAACAAATGTGTCAGAGCAATTAATACCAAAGCTGCGAGAAGCAAGAAAGGACGCAATTGTATCGTTTGAACAATAAAACAGAGATAAACTACTAAAAAGTTAAGAAAACGGTACAACAAAACAATGATAGATCGGGTTGCCTCCCGATAAGCGCAGGTTTATAAGGTCCCGCACGACCCTTGAGCTTCAATCATCAAGTTCCTCGTTTCCGTCGAAGAATAGCACTTCGACGCGACCCACAACACTGTCAGCTCCATAGTAATGTTTCACATGATGTCCATTAACCTTAAACCGTTGACCCTCGGAGTCTTCTATCTCAACGGATCCAAACTGAGTAACAGCAGTTACTGTGTACGGACCACTCCACCTGGATTTCAGCTTGCCAGGAAATAGACGCAGTCGGGCATTGAATAGTAACACCTTCTGCCCGACTTGGAACTCGCGAGGTATGATCCTCTTATCGTGCCAACGTTTGGTCTTATCTTTGTAAATACGCGAGCTATCATAGACATTCAGACGGAATTCCTCTAGCGCATCTAGCTGCAACAACCGTTTCTCACCACACAAGCTAGCATCATAATTAAGGTGGCGGACTGCCCACCAAGCTTTATGTTCTTGCTCAACAGGTAAATGACAGGACTTCCCGTACACCAATCGATACGGTGAGGTACCGATAGGTGTCTTAAATGCGGTTCTGTAGGCCCATAAAGTGTCCTCTAGTTTGGTACTCTAATCCTTTCGCGATTTAGACACGACCTTACTTAAAATCTCCTTTAGTTCCCTATTAGAGACTTCAACCTGCCCACTAGTCTGAGGGTGATACCCTAAACCCCTACGATGTTTGACACCATATTTAGACAGTAAGGTCGTTAGCTGCTGGTCCCTAAAATGCATACCCCTATCACTAATGACAACCCTAGGGACGCCAAAACGAGGGAAGATGGTCTTACGAACCAGCTTAATCACGGTCTTGGCATCACAGTTGGGAGTAGCAATCGCTTCTACCCATTTAGACACATAATCTACAGCTACCAGAATATACCTGTTACCAAGACTCGACGGGAATGGTCCTTGATAATCAATGCCCCAGACATAAAAAAGCTCGACCTCTAAAATGCCGTTTTGGGGCATCTCGTGTCTCTTGGATATGTTTCCTGTCCGCTGGCAAGCATCACAGCTAGCAACAAAAACTTTAGTGTCAGCAAAAAGAGTCGGCCAATAGAAACCAGACTGTAATACCTTAGCCACGGTGCGCGATGGACCGTGGTGACCTCCACAAGGGGAAGAATGGCAACCTTCTAGGATAGCTTTGATCTCCCACTGTGGAACACACCGTCTGAAAAGACCGTCTGCGCATGACTTGAACAAGTATGAATCATCCCAGAAATAATCACGCACATCATGTAGAAACTTCTTCCGCTGTTGATAAGACATATCAGGTGGCAGCTTCTGGCTGACATTGTGATTGGCATAATCTCCAAACCAATGTTCAACACCATCGTTAGACTTTATAGAATGGATAGTGCATAAAGTATCATCAGCAAACGAATCATTAATGGGAAGAAAATCCTCCCCCTCTTGTCGCGTCAGACGCGAAAGATGATCCGCTACAACGTTCTCAGCTCCTTTCTTATCCCTGATTTCCAGATCAAACTCCTGGAGAAGAAGTATCCACCTCAGCAATCTGGGTTTAGCTTCCTTCTTGTTTAGAAGGTGTTTTAGCGCTGCATGATCTGTAAAAACAATGACTTTAGAACCCAACAGATATGATCTAAATTTATCAAGCGCATCAACTATAGCTAAAAGCTCTTTCTCTGTGGTAGCATATTTCACTTGAGCCTCATCCAGAGTTCGGCTCGCATAGTAAATAGCATTCAAAGCTTTGTCTTTCCGCTGGCCGAGCACCGCTCCTAGTGCGTAATCGCTTGCATCGCACATAATCTCGAACGGCAGCGTCCAATCAGGAGGTTGAATGATGGGTGCAGAGACCAAAGCCTGTTTCAAAGTGTTAAAAGCAGAAAGACAATCATCAGTAAAATCGAAAGGAGCATCTTTTAATAGCAACTGTGTAAGTGGTTTAGTAATTTTAGAGAAGTCCTTGATGAACCGGCGATAAAAACCGGCGTGACCAAGGAAACTCCTCACCCCCTTCACGTTAATAGGAGGGGGTAATTGCTGAATCACTTGCACCTTTGCTCTGTCTACCTCAATACCCCTATTCGAAACCAAGTGCCCAAGGACTACTCCCTCATTGACCATGAAATGGCACTTTTCCCAGTTCAGCACCAGATTAACCTCGATACAACGCTGCAAAACTTTGTCAAGGTTAGCTAAACATTTATCAAAATCATTCCCATAGACACTGAAGTCATCCATAAAGACTTTCATGATAGACTTTATATACTCAGAAAATATCCCCATCATGCACCTCTGAAAGGTAGCATGGGCATTACACAAACCAAAAGGCATTTTACGATAAGCAAAAACACCCTTGGGGCAAGTAAAAGTAGAGTTTTCCTGATCATCTGGATGAATAGGGATCTGGAAGAACCCTGAGTACCCATCCAGATAACAGAAAAACTCATGAGAAGCTAACCTCTCTATCATCTGATCAATGAAAGGAAGGGGGAAATGATCTTTCTTGGTGGCGGCATTTAACTGCCTATAGTCTATACACATCCGCCACCCGGTTACTAGTCGAGTAGGTATTAATTCATTCTTTTCATTTTTAACAACTGTAGTACCTCCTTTCTTGGGTACGACCTGAACTGGGCTTACCCATTTGGAGTGGCCAACTGAATAAATAATACCTGCATCGAGCAGTTTCATCACCTCGGTCATCACAACCTCCTCCATCTTCGGGTTCAGCTTTCGCTGACCCTGTCTGCAAGGTTTATGACCTTCTTCCAGCTTAATCCTGTGCATACAGACGTCAGGGCTGATGCCCTTGATGTCATCCAGTGAATACCCCATCGCTTTCCTGTTCCTCTTAAGTACAGCCAACAAAGCGGTTAGCTGTTCCTCATTCAGTTTAGAACTGACAATAAATGGAAATTGCTCAGTATTATCAAGAAAAGCATATTTAAGGTGAGTTGGTAGAGGCTTACGCTCGGGAACTTTTACCTCGACGGAACACAAGGCGTGACCCAAGTGTCCCAGCTGTTCTTCCTCCGCATCAGTCAATTCTTCCTCATCGGCAGTATCTCCAAGCAATTTCAGCACACCGTCATTGTCATCAAAATAATCTGCATACTCATCTAACAATGTTAAAGATTCCAACGGATCCTTCATCAAGGAATCCGGCCAGAACTCATAAGTGAACTCATCAATGATATCAACAGAAAAGCAGGCATCCTCTATCATTGGTCTAGATAAAGTGTCGGGTAAACTGAACGAAACCGTATCATCCCCTACGGCTAGAGTTAAACGCCCGTGTTTAACATCTATAATGGCCCCAGCTGTACACAAAAACGGCCGACCCAAAATAATTTGGGTACGGGTATCCTCAGCAATGTCTAAAACTATGAAGTCAACAGGAATAAAAAACTTGCCCACCTTAACAGGCACGTCTTCTACGACACCTAAGGGTCTCCTAACAGATCTATCGGCCATCTGCAGGGTGATGTTGGTCGTCTTAAGACAACCCATGTTAAGCTTACGACAGATAGAATAAGGCATGACACTTACACTAGCTCCAAAATCACAAAGTGCCTTATCTATCACGACATCTCCTATAACACAAGTAATAGAGAAACTACCCGGATCCTTCAGTTTCGGGGGAGACTTGTTTAGGATTAAGCTACTAGACTCTTCCATAAAGGCGACAGTAGCGAAACTCTCAAGTGCCTTCTTACGCGTAACAATATCTTTCATAAATTTGGCGTAAGGAGGTACTTGAGTGATTAGCTCGGAAAAAGGCACAGTTACCTGAATGTTTTTAATCCTGTCTACAAATTTGCTGAACTGTTTCTCCATCTTTGAATCACGCAAACGACCTGGGTATGGGACTCTGACCATCGGAGACGGGTCCCCAATTTTCTCTTTACTCGGTACCTTCTCAGCAGGGGAAAGTACTTCATTGCACACAATCTCGATTCGTGTGCCTGACGTCTCACATTCACTCGATCGAGACTTATGTGCACTCGATCGAGTGATTCCTTCCTCATCATCCTTCGATCGAGTGAAAGGGTTACTCGATCGAAGATCTTCTCACACCGGGCTACTCGATCGAGTATGTTTACTACTCGATCGAGGAATTTCTTCAGCTGAATCACTCGATCGAGTAATGGGTCCACTCGATAGAGCAGTATTCTTAACAAAATCCTTCGATCGAATGGTATTCTCATTCGATCGAACACTTCTCTGCACATCTTCAGTTAATTCATCTGAGACATCATCGACCTCGGTATGCGTGCTTTCAGGAACGTGTACAGGACCGTCATAAGCACGACCACTTCTCAGATTTATGGCATTGACTGGGTCTTTGGTTGAAAGTAGTGAATTGCATCTGTCGAGCAGTTCCCGGAGGGTGTCCGCACTAGATTGTTGCTCAAGCTTTTGCGCATTGACAGTGGCCTTGAGATCTTCATATCCGGCTTGGGTAATGAGTACCTTGCCTTCATCCACGGGTGGTTGAGATTTTGCAGCGGTTAACTCGGCGTATAACTCGGAAAAAGAACCCCCTTGCTTGAATTTCCTATAAGCAAGAACCCTTGCTGAATCGGCCAAACAAGTAATAGGATCATGTCCTTCATCACCGCATCTACCACAAACCATCTCAATAGCTTGAACTCGGTGTATTTCACCCAAATTCCCCGTTTCTACCACATGAACTTCTTCAACAACAGTGTCCCTCCTTCTCTCCGCTCTAGGATTACCGTGGCTAGCAGAATGGATGGCCATATTTTCAATAAGTTGCCACCCTTCATCATCCTCCACATAAGCCTGGAATATCCCTCGTGCAGCAGCATCCAGAACCATTCTTTGTTCAGAAAGCAACCCATTGTAAAATTGGCTGCACAAAAACCATTGCTCGAACCCGTGATGCGGAACTGAGTGAACTAGCTTCTTGAACCTGGCCCATGCTATACTCAAATCTTCAGTAGTAGATTGAGTAAAATTCGTGATCTGGCGGCGCAGCGCGTTGGTTGGCAGAGGAGGAAAATACCGTCTATAGAATGCTAGAGCTAGCGAACTCCAATCTTTAACCCCAGCAGCCTTCCTATCTAAATCTCTCCACCAATTCTTAGCATCGCCAGTCAAGGAAAAAGGAAAAAGGAATTCCTTTACCTTGTCTTGCGTAACACCAGCAACTACAGGAATGGCGGAACAATAGTCTGTAAATACCTCTACATGCCTAGCTGGGTCTTCATCTACCATACCCCCGAATAAATTCCGCTCTACTAAACTGTAGTAGGACGGATGTATTGTGAAGGTACCCTCATTAGCAAGAGGGAGGGTAATTCCCTTAGGTAGAGTCTCAGCACTGGGCTCAGAATGACTAGCAATTTTAGGCATCCTGCAGAGAAATTACAGCCGCAGCAGGTTCAAATGGTCCTCTTTTAGAATTTATACCTGCAAATACTAAACACTAACTCAAATATGAGAACAGCCTCAAGGAATAAATTCCTTGAGACCAGAGGAAACTAAAGAAAGCTACAAAATTACACCGTCTCCCCGGCAACGGCGCCAAAATTTGATACGGCTATCGCAACCCTATCAAAGATAAAACCTAACGGTCTCAACAAATGTAGTAGAGGCAGTCGGGTATCGAATCCACAGGGAGAAGGAATCCTATAACTTGCTAAGTTTGTCAAGGTAACACAACTGGGGGGTTTGTTTAAATGATTTTCTAACACTACAAAAGGAAAGGGAAAGAGAAATAAAGAGCGAAAAATCAGGAAGAAAAAGAACTAGGATCGTCGGTTCCCCATGGCATCTAGGGTCAGGATAGAAATCAAAGTAGAATCTAAACAGGTTTGTGGGTAGTGAAAAGGTCCTCTCGGTCCGCTATTCGCCCTAAGATATACTAACTTAGCTCTCGCCCTCATTAGCATAATCCCAAAGTTCATCACTGATCTGTCCTCTTCCAATCTCTCGATCTAGGTCAAGGGGGTATCAAATCAATCAATTGAATGCGTCGACTCAAACAATTAAAAGCTATTAAATGTGATGATTGCTTCCAAACCTAATCTAAAGACTACTAATCAACTCATCTTACCTAAGCCACGGTTCCCCTAAATCCTAGCAAAGGAAATAGCTACACATAATAGAAAGAAGAACAACAACAATAACAAATAAGGAACAAAAAGACATAGATAAATAATTAATTGAATTCCAGAACAATAATACCGAATTGGAAAGAAGAAGAAAGTCAGAGGAAGCCCTCCAATTCAGATCCAAAAATCAACAGTCAAAAGTAAAGTCTAAGGTCTAAGATTGCTGTCTAGTCTAAAGTCTAGAGTAAGGAGAGATAATTCTATTGTTGCATAGTTTCACCCTTAAGTACAATCATAGATTACAAGGCGTCCACACTAATTCACGAAGCCCATCATTATAAAACCACTCGATCGAGTAGACATTGTTGTCCAGACCACTCGATCGAGTGGCATCAGTGCTCGATCGAGTAAATGCCCAAATCCAGCAGCTCGATCGAGTGGATTTCTTACTCGATCGAGGTCTTCTAATCAAATCGTTGGTCGATCGAAGGCTTTTGTACTCGAACGAGAGTTTTGCTCACGGGTTTCGTTCTTCCATTCCTTTAACACGGCTTCACGCATTCCGAGATACCAAGATTCCTTTCCGACTCACTTATGCATGCTTGAGGAGCTACAAAATGGCTAGTTTTCCGTCATTCTGGTTCACATATGCAAATATTACAAAGCAAACCAAAGTAGACTATTCGGGGGATATTTGTAGTGTAACACTACTAAATGACCATGGAAATGCGTGCAAATATGGCCTAAAAGGCCTATATAAAATACACGCATCAGGCTTCCCCCTTTAAATACATGGGATTACCTTTGAACACTAGCAGGCTGCAAAGTCATATGTTTGATGAGTTTATGTGCAAGGTTCAGAAGTCCTTTCATCATTGGGCTAATAAGCTTCTCTCTTATGCAGGTAGAAGTCAACTCATTAATTCGATGGTGTTTGGCCTGGAGAACTATTGGTGTGTCACTATTCTTCTTCCTAAAATTATTATGAATAAGATTAACAGTTTCTGTAGGAAGTTATTATGGAATGAACCGGAAGACTTTAGACGACTATCATGAAGAGTTTGGCAGTCCTGCGGTTGTCCTTTGAAGGAGGGAGGATTTAATATAAAAGAGCTGCTATCTTGGAATAAATCTCTCATCTGCAAATAGATCTAAAAGGTTGACAAGCATGCTTCTTCTGTTTAGACACAATGGAATATTACTTATAGCTTGAAGCATACTACTATCTGGAGCAGTCAAGCAAAAGCTCATCATTCTAAAGCTTGGAGAAGCATTTTAGCAGTAAAGGACCATCTGCTAAGTGCTGCAGGTAGTATCAGTTCAGCTAAAGAATTGCTTCATAGTTGTGTTGTTCAGGATACTTTCCAAACCAGGAAATTGTATGACATTTGAAGGACTAGATTCCCTAAAGTTACTTGGACCAAAGTTGTGTGGAATAGGAATGCTTTACCTAAGCATAGCTACAATATGTGTGCTTTGCCAATGAACTCCGGTCTTAGCTTCCCACTCATACCAAATCTCATCATCCCACGCATTCGGGAAACTCTAATCAACACTTTATCACCTACGGCAAACACAATGTCCCGACGATGTAAGTCTGCACAACTTCTTTGTCTGTCTTGAGCTGCTCGCATATTTTGCCTAATAAGTTTCACTTGCTCTAACATCTCCTGCACCATATCCGGACCCAAGACTACAATTTCAGCATAATTGTCCCAACCGGTCTTACAAAGCCTCGAAAGATGCCATCTTAATACTCGCATGATAACTGCTGTAAAAAGAAAATTCAATTTAATCCAATTGGTCTTACCATGAAGCACCAAACTCCATCGCACAAGCTCGTAGCAGATCGCACAAGTTATGTTCCAAAACATTTCTGAAACTCTTGCCAAAACCTCAAAATGAATATGATATCTCTGCCTAACAAAATATCCCTAGGTACACCATTAAGCTTCAAAACATGACGTCGATAGGCATTAGCTAACTCAGTCTTATTCCACGTATCCTTTAGGTATGAAATGAGCTGATTTCGTTAGTCGATCCACAATAACCAATAACATATTGTTGCCTTATGCGTCCTAGGTAACCCCACGATAAATTCCATCGAAATAGACCCCCATTTCCACTCAGGTCCCTCTAATGACTGAACCTCCCTTGTCGTCTCTTGTGTTCTCCATTCACTCGCTGACAAGTCAAACATCGAGTTACAAATTTAACTATCTCTTTTTTTATCCCCGGCTACCAGAAAGTCATCTTGAAATTATTATAAAGCTTATCACCCCCTGAATGTATCGAAAATGGTGTACAATGAGACTCAGTCAAAATCTTCCTCTTAAGTTCGTCATCAGCGGAAACACACCATCTCCCATCAAACCTCATATTCTCTTCAAAATGGACTCAATACAGCGAAGTTTCCCCTTTCTCTATGCTCTCCTTCCACCCTATATCTTCAGGTCCACTTTCCGCCTCTCTCGAATTTCCTCATACAACTCCGCTGTTTCATATTAAGCTCCTTCTGAGTATTAAAATTTATCAAACTCTTGTAATCCGTAAATATCTTGAAGGTAGCTCCATACAAGTAGTGTCTCCATATCTTCAAAGCAAAGACAACCGCCCCTAATTCCAAATTATGTGTTAGGTAGTTCTCCTCAAAAGGCTTCAATTGCCTCGAAGCATAGACAATAACTCTTTCATTCTACTGTAAGACACAACTCAACCCATACTTTGATTCATCAATATATACCTCAAAGTTCCTCCGGCAAGGCTAGAGCAAGAGCCCTGGTCAAACGATACTTTAAAGTTTGGAAAGCCATCTCACAACCCTCACTGCAACAAAAAATTTTCTCCTTCCTCATCAAAGATGTCATAGACCACGCTATCTTTGAGAAGTCCTTCACGAATCTTCAATCGTACCCAGTTAACCCCAGAAGCTATGATTCTCTGCCACATTCTTTCGTGCCACCCAACTTGCTACCACATCAATCTTGTTTGGATCCAAAGACACCCCCATAATATGCCCCAATAGAACGCCACCTTCCCTAACTACAATTCACACTTCAACAATTTCGCATACATCTGGTTGTCCCTAAGGGTTTGCAAGTCAATCTTCAGATGTTCTGAATGCTCTTCCCTATTCTTAGAATAAACTAGTATGTCTTCAATTAATATAACTATGAACTTGTCCATATATGGATTGAAAACACATTCATAAGGTTATAGATAACTCGAATCTACACCTTCCGCCAACCACCCAGTGACGATTGGGCCGCTTGTTTGGTATGCGAAACGATTTATGACAATTCGTAAAGTTAATTCATCGTCAAGTGGTAGCTCAAACACTTGTGTTTACCTTTTTATCTTAATCTACGTGCCGATACGGTCGTTTTGACAGTCATTTGAGTTCATTTGGAGTCCGGGTAAAATACCGCTTCATTTTATATAAACCATCTTAAAACTCCTAGTCGGAACACGCAGAAATATTTTGAATATTTTATTAATATTTCAAATTCTATCTTTTTTTATAAAATATATCTCATATCTTTTAAAAGGGAAGTATAGGTCTACCACAATTCTTCTTCTGCGGTAGGAAACCTCTGGGGAAGAGGAGCATCATCTGCTGCGCCTCTTCCAAGAGGTGCATCTATCTGCTACGCCTCTTCCCCAGCTCTTTTCTTTGTTTTCGGAATATTTTCTAGATTTCTATCTGTGTTCGAGTTATTCCAAAACTCTTTGGATTTTTCCCTATAAAAGGAGTGGTTCGTGCTCACTTTTAAAGTACACGAGTGTTCCGCCCCTTCTCTTCTCTCTATTTGCATTCTAGACCTTGCTCTAAGCATATTGACAACTACGTGCTTGATCAATTGACCACGTAAGGTCAGATCCTTCTGGGTACCCGTCACGTTATTGCATTAACCTACCAATTTGACCAACTCAACATTAATAATCAAACGTTCCTCTTACGAGGGCACTTTCTATACATTCGAGTCGAGCTGTTGCTAAACGTTAAATTTAGTTCATATCTCATTTCATCAACATGTAAGTCTGAGGGTGTTAAATCCCATATTTTTTTTATTGTATTGTATTATTTAATTCATGTAAGATTCATGTCGGATTTATGTCAAATCTTTTCTAATCCTTTATTAGTTTTTTTAGTTATTTCTTATAAATCATCTTTAATCTAATTTCATATTTAGATAGTTTGTCTTGACTTAGATCCCTAATAATCAATATTATTGGGTTTTTGTCATCTTTTAGATCAAAATTGAGTCTTTAGAGGTTATATCCGTCCATATCTAATCCCTAGATTCTTCTTTGATATAATTAGTGAAATTAACATGACTTAATGTTGGACCAAGTGTCCTCCACAATAGTGCATTTATATAATAAATCTCATTTGGAATATACGTGGCATGATTAATATATTTTGATACTCCACGTCAGTTGATTAACGTAAATCGGTAACGCTTGGCTGACTAGAGTTTGACGTAATTGTCGTATGACGGCCGTAATCAACTGATCCCTTTAGGTCACACCTATAGGATGAGACCCAAATAGAATACTAATTATCTGTATACGATACAGTTTAATTAGAGCATTACATATATTTGATATGTACGTTTAGTTACGAGAGTTATTTATTGGAAATTGAGTTGGGAACTCATTCCACTTAAGTTTATTAGTCAATTATACGATAACTGACTGAATAAATTTTACGTCTTATTTTAATACGATTAAATAAGATTTAATTTAATGATTAATCGTTAATTCATTAAATTAGTTGAGGTTATGCATATATTTTGAGGTAGAGGTAATTAGTTAATTATATTTACAAAGAGTTGTAAAATAAATTAACTAAGCATTGTGGGACCCATTATATATTGATATAATGGTAAAATACTACTTAAAAGTTAAGTACATATTATTTATTTATTTGTGTCATATAATTGTTATATGATCAAATTAACACTTAATTATAAAGATAATTAAGCATATGATTAATAAGTATTTGTGGGACAAATATCAAAAAATCAAAATGGACCATAATAAGCCACATGTGGCCGGTTATGGCATGTGTAGGAAGAAATGATTTTGTTCTTTTCTTCTTACACAATTCTCCCTTTTGATGGTGACATTACCTACATGCTTTAATCATACTAACATTTCCTACACTCCACCTTATTGCATGTGAATAAAATTAAACAAAATAAGAGGCCATTTGGACTTGGGTGGTCCGGCCATAAGTGCCATATAATGAACAATAGTTGTTCATTTTTACACTACTTCATTTTGCTTATTTTCACTTCTCTTTCTAAACTCAACTTCTCTCTAAACTCTCTTATACACTAATATTCTCTACATACTACTAGTGTAGTAATACAATAATATTAGTAGTATTTTGTCTTACTTATTATCTAGTTAATAATCAGCTAAGATTATTTGGGTTTAATCTTGGGTGCAACTAGAAGGAGACCTTCTACTTTGGAGGTTGTTTTATGGAGGATCATCTATCAATTTCATGCTCAAGAACAATAAGAAAGAGTTCTTATTGTGCCCATATTGAACCGAAAATTCCCAATGTAAGGATGTTTTCGTCTTATCTTTTCTTTTATGCTTTTATATTTGCATGCACGATAACTAGATCCTAAATCATTAAGTTAATGTAATTTAATGAACTAATTAGAGGAGTTTAATTAGAGGTCTAGGACTTTCATGTGGTATCAGAGCTCAATTGTTACATGCATGTCGATTTTAAGCATTAAAATCGATTTACACGATAACTTGGGTAAAATTTAAAATTTGTGTTCAAAAATAGTTTGCACGAAATTTAAGATTTGTATGCATACCTAATGACCTCAAAATTGTTGGGGTCAAATTTGGTGGTTTTAGGGATTAATTTGCTATTTATTTTGATTTATGGCCTTTAAATCATGTTTATATGCATATTTTATGTTAAAAGTTAACTAAAAATAGTTGCATGTTGATTCTGGCATGAAATTTTTATATGATCTCACATGCATGTTGTACATACTGTATGTAAAAATTTGTGACTTTTAATTAAGTTTTGCATGATTATTGATTTTTATGAGATAAAAGTCAATAAAGTGAGATTATTATGTTCATATAATTGAAACGTCCTTTTCTGGTCTTGAAAATTTTTGGTCATTTAATAATCTGATTTATATCATCTTGGTGAAATTTTACAATTTGTTTCACTATTTTACTATATTTAATGGTTTATATTTGATAAAACCGTTGAATACAAAGTTATTTGTTCATAAAATTAATTCAAAATTTTTGGGCAAATTTTTATGGTTTTTGGAGTTCCTGGAAATGTTCCAGAATGTACAAAATTTTTGGTTTATTTCATAAATGATATGATTAAACCTCTATATTTAGCAAATACGATCAATTCAAACTAATTAAATATAAACAAAATTAGTGAGGACTAATTTTGAGTTCTAAATCAGTTTAGATAATTAGTTTGAGCTTAAATACGATTTAAGTGTTGATTATTGATTTTTAATGGTTAAAAATCGATAAAATCTATAAAACCGAGCTAGAATGAGCATGATAAGTATCAAGGGCGATTTTGGCATATTTTTTCAGCATTTTATTTATGTTGTTATGGTTAAATGAATGAATGTCATTTATTTATTTTTTAATGCAAGTTGTACCTAGTATGGCCTAGATTATTTTAATCGGTATTACCCGTAATGTAAGGGAATACCGATTCGGTTGTAATTTTATTTGCGATCTCGTATCGCCGTTTGTAATAATTTAATTTCAGTTTTAGATCAAATGTATAATAGGATTTTTATTTGTATCTTTTGTAATTAATTATTATGAAGACGAAGATTCCCGAAGTCGGTGTTCCAAAAGACGGTGCCTTTTTTTGAAGTATGTTCATGAAGAGGCAAGGGGCCAAGGAGTTGGTTTCCGATTTTGTAATCTTCTAGTTAATTAGATTAGTTAGGTGGCCATACTAGGATTTATTATTTGCTTGCTTTATATTTTTTCCACTCATGCCAAAATCGCCAACATGCATCTTTATTTCGCGATTGTCAATTCAAAGTTATTCAAAATTCACCGACTTAGTTCGCTTATAGGGAATTAATAACAAAATTGACAAGATCTCTCACATATTTAAAAATTGAGATTAGCCTTACCAATTAATAACACCTATGAATCCCGTGTTCATTAGGGCTACCCCGCTCGTGGGTCCCTTTTTACCTCGGGTAAGTAGGGTGATACGATCACAAGCTAAAATTGGATTGGACTCAACGAGATAAGCGTTATCTTGGGACTAGGAGATGGATTTAGTTGAAATCCGTCAACCAAGAGTTCTAAGGGTAGAATTAGTCAAGTATTGACTTACCATTTTTAGATAAAGGTAGCATACGATGACTATTTTTGTCTAAAGATGGGTCTTGGAATCACTTATTTAATTTCGTGAGGGGTCATTATATGAGTGACTTGTTTAAAATTGTTTTACAAGTAAATTATATATAAGCAATGAATGTTTATTTTCCGTTGAGATTTATTTTATTCGCGAAATGACAAATATTTTTCCTTCGACGAACTTGTAAATCCGTTCAATTGTGGAAAGAAGTTTCCATTATTTTATATGGTAGCATTTTGATTGCGATCTCCGTTTAAAACACCGCAGCCAAAGACAAAATCATTTTTCTTTTGATCCTCACATTAACCATTGCAAATATTTCTTATGAAGAGTATATGAATATGTCACACTTAGTCAAAAATGTTTTGATTTTGTTTTTAGTGACGTCTCCTTATTACAATGGTGCATCAATCTTTTTGCTCCAAAGAAAATATTTGAAATTTTTGGTATGTCGTCATAATGCTCCTTATCGAGGCTTACCTCAAAAGAGGCCAAATCAGTTGGGACGACTAGGTTTCTCGATTTATTTGAAATCACGATTAACCAAATACCGTAGTCATTTTATGAAAGGTTTATCCTTTTTGAAGGTAAAACAATGAATGAAATAAAAAGTTATCTTCATTATAATTCTAATCTACTTGTGTAGGTAGAGATTCATAAAAAGTGAGTGGGAGCTCTAAGAGGGATGTTTATATTCTTAATGGTTAAGAATAAAACGAGGTTCAAGAGTAGGTTGGCACGATGTTGGCACAAGGCGAGGGAAAAAGGCAAGTCTATTTTGAATAGTAAAGTCAAAACCCAAGCAAGGTGGAAAACCCAACTTTTGATGATTCTATTTTACAGTGTAAGATACTAGAAAAGAATTTGCCCCAAGTTTTCTAAAGAGTTAGAAATTGGGTTTACTATTTTCACCCATAATATCTATATGATCGACATTTATTTTGCTAAAATGCAAGTTTTGGGTATTAGATACCCATTATTGTTTTCATCGATGTATTCAATGCATATAATAATTCGTGCGACAACTAGCCATGATTAAATGTCGACCTACAAGGAAAATACAACTATTGTAGTTTTATTTCTATAGAGACATATAAAAGTTATAATGTGATCAATCTAGTTTTGGATTTAGAGGTATACTTTAATAAAAGTTATTATGTACATGACCTCTATTAAATAAAGAATATAGTATCCACTTTAGTGTACGACACAAGTGTTTCACTTTTGTGAATGGAACAAGCGTTGTATCTTTTTATGCCTATACTTGGTCAATGGTTATCCCATACCAATAAAAGGTAATTATATTCTTGACCTAAACTAGAAATTACTTGTCATATAGATTGAAAAAAAGGCCCAAATTTGGTGACCCATATCTAATCTTAATTCTGGATTGTGTAGCACATCTAAAACATTTGATTTTGAATCTTATGGTATGTGCGAATCTTGTATTCAAGGCAAGATGATTCGTGCCCCTTTTTGTTGAAAAGGAAATCGAACTAGTGAGTTATTGGCCTCATTACATAAAATATGCGTGGTCGAATAACAAACACAACCAGAGATGGTAATGGCTATTTCACTTTATTTACCGACGATTTAAGTAGATATTATACTTGATTCTACTTAATGAGGTGCTTAGAGAAATCTTTGAAAAGTTCAAAGAGCTTCAATGTGAAGTAGCTAACCACCAATAGTATTAGATCAAGGACTTACGACCAAATCGTAAATGAAATATCTAAGTATTGACTTTGATTTTCACCAAAAGTATTGTGAAATGGTTTCACAAGTTAACTTCTCTAACAAACATTATTAGATAAGGTGTTGTTGAATAAAGAAACAGAACCTTATACAATATGGTTTTTCTTTGTCAAGTCAAACTGAACCATTTGACTAACCTTGGGATCTTAATATTTATGTATGCTATTTCTTTTCCCACCATATTAAAGCACATTTAAAACAGTCTGATTTCAATCCATATACGATATGGGTGGGTAGCGTACCTAATTTGTAAGTTATCCGAATGAAACATGTGCTCATTAATCCTACATTGACCACGAGAACAAAGTGCTTGTGACTCGTGATGCTGTCTTTCAATAAAAATACGATTTTTTCTTGATAAGACAGAGTGGGAGAAAATGTTTCAAGAGCCACAAACTGAGCATATGGTCCGGAAAACATTTCCTCATTGCTTGTTCGGTAGTTGTTTCTTCGGAACCTAAGAGGTCAGGTGGAATTTTATCACTCCTTAATAGTGATGAGTTCTAATCTGTGACTTATAAAAGACTGTTTCTAGTCCCAACTTCTTGCTATGGCTTAGAGTCATGCGATTCGTAATGGACTCCATGCGTGATGGTCAGGTATGTGACCTGTTAAATTTTACTTGAAGAAGTACGACCTCTTCAATGTGAATTGATTTTTAAGATCGAAATTTGCATGGATAAACATTAAAATGTTTTCAAAGATAAGTGGGTAGGCAAAGACTTTTGCACCAACCTTAATTCTTCGATCCATTCGAATATACTTAGCGATTAAAGCATATCATAATAGTATGATGTCAATTGGACCTCAAGGATCACCTTCTTGAATACGATTCTAGAAGAGGTAGTATATTTTATATTCACCTGTGGGTTCGTAGATCCTAACTATCCTAAGTTAATTTGCAAGCTTAAGAGGATGTCTTAAGTAAGCACTAAAGAGTTGGAATTAGTGTGTCAATCATGTCATAAAATATTTCTCGATATCTCGAGGAATTATGTTTATACATGAAGTTTAGTGGGAGTAATATGGTTTTCATAAGTCTTATATGTGGAGACATATTGATCATTTTAGATGATAGAAGATTTTGAGAAGTAGAATACATCTTTTAGATATCCGGATTTGTGGAGATAAATCTAAAAGGATATTAGCGTTGAGTCATAATTCTTATATTGATAAGATCTTTGACTAGTTCAAGGAAGTTGAACACATGATTATTGATTCCTTTTTGCTTCCGCTGCGAGATCAATTATATACGCTGTGATGTATACTTAATCCGACATTTCGCATGCTTTGAGCATGACATGTCGTTTGCAATCAAATACAAGTGAGAGTCACTTGATAGCCATAAAGAACATCCTTAAGTGCTTGTGAAGGACTAAAGATATGTTCCATATGTTTGGAGTTTACAGTGAGTCGTGTGTAAGGGGTTACACAGACTTCAGTTTCCAAACTGATCAAAGTGATTTGAAATCACGAACTGGCTGTGTTTTATAGAAGATTTATCTGTTGGAAGAGTTCCAAGCAGTAAGGACTATTGGAAAGGTTCCAAGTAGGAGTGACATTTTCAAATATAAATGTCATGTATCCGCTGGAAGTGTTCCAGACAGTTTATCATTGCAGATTTCACAACGGAAATGCAGTACATTGCATCATATGATGATGCATATGAAAGTAGCTTGGATTCGATAGTATTGTAGGAATAGAAGTAGTTCCTATAGCTATATACTCTATCCCATTATACTGGTGAAACAGTGGGAGCTACCTTTAGGCCAAGAGTCCTAAGTCTAGATTCAAACCTAGACACGTACTCATAAAGTTTTATGTAATATGAGATTACGTAAACAAAGAGAAATACCAATCAGAAAGATGGGAAGGATGCAAGTATTGATAATCCATTAGCTATACTTTTGCAAGCTGAACATGATAGTCATGTCATTTCAATTGGGATTGAAATATGTACCTGAATTGCTAGAGATTATGAGATATTAAATTATTGATAGCGTATCAATTTTTCCAAATACTAGATAATCGCATTCATTGTTAGAGTTTCATTAAAAAACTCCTTATTTGTTTTGACTAAATTTTAATACTTTGTTTATCCGAATTGGTTGAAAGAAAAGTTGAACCCAATTCAAGTGAACATGATGATCTCAGTGTATTGTCCCTAGTCACTCATTTGAGGAGACGTCTCGAAGTGACTAGATTGTAAATCGATCGATGGTTGGTTCAACACCATGGGGTCATGGAGATGACTGGTCGTTTACATAGGCAGACTGTGGAGACAATCTGTCCGGTAGTGACCATAATAGAGTCCCTTATCAAAATTTTTGAAGCCTGGTCGTGGCGGGGATTTCTATTTTATTCCTATGAGTCGATTCTTTAGACAGGCGACCATTTACCTGAGTCGGTGTAGTTTCCGATTGACTTTGGTTTTTGTCCTAGGTCGTACCGTGAAAGGAGGCCGATGGACATCTTCTGGGTCATGGTGATCTGCATCATACAGTGTAAGATGGGTCAACAGGAATTGTCCACCCACGTTGGGTATTAACATCTTCGGGCCACTCGAGGAGTAGTAACTGGAAATGCGTGGCCACGCTCGGAAGAGATTTCTGGTAGATTTTCCGGTCAGAGAGTTACTCTCTCAGATCGAGAAAACCACTCTATTTATAATTTCAATTGCAAGTGCAACCTGTAAGACACCTTGCAATGAGTGGGAGGATGTGACACAAAAGAGACAAGAGAATCGGTAACACACAACTTGTCGAGACAAGTGGGAGATATTGTTGGAGTAGGAGTCCTCCGCAATAGTGTTACTACATGCACAACTTGTATCGGACAAGTGGGAGATTGTTGGACCAAGTGTTCTCCACAATAGTGCATTTATATAATAAATCTCATTTGAGTGGGAACATATGTAATCCAACTCCCAAGTGGATTTGAGTTATTTTTAAATAACTGTTACTATGTACCCAGTTTATCTAAAAACATTATTTCAGTTTCCGTTCTCGATAAAAACGGTTTTTCATTTGTAATAAAGGATAATAGCTGTATTTTCTCTTTTAACGAAATGATTTATGGTAAAGCAGTTGCCATGAATGAGATTTATGTTTTAGATCAAACCACAGATATATTGCATGTGAGTAATAAAAAGGTAAAGGTTGGTGACAAAGATCAAACCTATCTATGGCATTGTCGTATGGGACACATAAATGAAAAACGCGTGAAGAAGCTCATTGACAATTGGACTATCTCCCCATTTGACTATGAATCATTTGGCACGTGTGAATCATGTCTCATAGGCAAAATGACTCGAATTTCCTTCAAAGGTGTTGGAATGCGCGCTGCTGACCTATTAGGACTCATACATACTGATGTGTGTGGACCTATGTCAATCAACGCTAGAGATGGCTATAGATATTTTATCACTTTCACGGACGATTTGAGTAGATATGGATATGTCTACTTAATGAAGCACAAAAGTGAGTCCTTTGATAAGTTCAAGGAATACCAGAATAAGGTTGAAAACCAGCTGGGTAGAAAGATTAAAGCACTACGTTCAGATCGTGGTGGCGAATATCTTTCGAATGAGTTTGATCAACACCTTAAAAACTGTGGTGTAGTACTACAGTTAACTCCACCTGGAACACCTCAATTAAATGGTGTGTCCGAACGGAGAAATCGAACATTACTTGATATGGTTCGATCCATGATGAGTCACACGGTAGTGCCTGATTCATTGTGGGGCTATGCTCTTTTGTCAGCTGCTCTTATACTTAACCGAAGTCCGTCTAAAGCTGTTGACAAGACTCCATTTGAAATGTGGAAGGGAACAGTCCCTAACTTGTCCTTTATTCGGGTTTGGGGCTGCGAGGCTTATGTCAAGTGGAGACACGAGGATAAGCTCGGCCCGCGATCGGTCAAGACATACTTTATTGGTTATCCAAAAGGAATGTTTGGTCATTACTTTTATTCGCCTACCGAACAACGTGTTTTTGTTGCGGCTAGTGCGAAGTTTCTAGAGAAAGAATTTCTCGAGAACAAGACGAGTGATAGAACCTTCGATCTGTCGGAGATTCAAGAACCAACAACCGAGCAACCGATGGAGGAAGATGTTCCTTCATCTTCTGCTGCGGTTAATATTCCTGAGGAACCTAGAAGGTCGGGTAGAGTCTCCATACCTCCAGACAGATACATTGGTATGGTCGAGGAGAACGATAGAGACGATGTTTTGCTCCTAGAGAGTAACGAACCCGCTACCTATAAAGGAGCCATGACCTGTTCCGACTCAAAGCTATGGCTTGAGGCCATGCAATCCGAGATGGACTCTATGTATGAGAATGACGTATGGGATCTGGTTGATTTGCCTGATAAGGTTCGACCTCTTCAGTGCAAATGACTTTACAAGATAAAGCCTTCCGTAGAGGGACAACCAGACACCTATAAGGCACGACTAGTGGCAAAAGGTTTCACTCAAGTGCAAGGCTTGCATTATGATGAAAGCTTTGCACCCGTAGTCATGCTGCGTTCCATTCGGATAATCTTAGCGATTGCCGCTTTTCATGACTATGAAATTTGTCAGATAGACGTGAAAACGCCTTCTTAAACGGTTATTTGGAGGAGGATTTGTACATGGTACAACCCGAAGGTTTCATTGACCGTAAAAATCCTAAGAAAGTGTGCAAGCTTAAGTGTTCCATTTATGGACTTAAGTAAGCTTCTCGGAGTTGGAATCATCGTTTCGACCAAGTCATAAAAGCAAATGGTTTCACTCGATCAGTTGAGGAACCATGCTTATATCTCAAGTCGAGTGGGAGTAAAATCGTTTTCTTGATATTGTATGTCGATGATGTTGGAGCCAGTGTCCTCCACAGTTAGTGCAATAACATCAATAAACCTCTGTAGGTTCACAGGGTATACTTTGTATAATAATCAGTTGATTAACGTTTATCAATAACGGTTGGCTTGCTAGATAAGTTTGACGTTATTGTCATACAGATGGCGGTGATCAACTGGTCCCTAAAAGTCACACCTATAGGATGTGTTTGAGAGATGTGATTATTTGAGAAAATGATCATATTGATGCCCTAATTAAATGACTAAAAGGTTAGTCAGTGTATTTGACTAAAAGGTTAGTCAATGTGATGATGAGACAATTATTTAATAATGATTAAATAAAGTTAGCTGAGACGAATTAACTGTAATTCGTAAAATTGAATATAAAAAGTTATATTTAATTGTTGTATATAATGTAAGCTAATTAAACATAAACTGTTATAATTAATTGGCAAATTATAAATATACGGATATTTATAATTAATGATGGATTATAATGTCGGTCCTTGACAAATGATGATTATAATATATTACATTATATTGAAAGCTAAAATGACCGAAACACAGTATCCAGATACACTCGGGTTTTCGGGTCAATGGGTAGTTATTTGAGGAGACTAAATCTCCTCATATAAACCTATGTGTGCCGTGAGAAAGAGCAAAAAAAGCAGTAGAAAATTCTAACCTAATTCATCTCTCTCTCACACAGCCTCTCTATCATTCACACAGAGACAAAAGTTAACAGTAATTTTTGACAAAAACACAAAACAAAAGGTTAACAGTAATTTTTGAAAACTTTCTAGCAAAAGAAAAGGGTACTTCTCGGAGCATCTTGGGTGCAACGATTAGGAGGATATCTACTTTGATATCTCTGTTCTTTACGCCAATTGCAAGGACCGGAGGTTGATTTCTCAATCTATACTCTTATTCTTGTTTTCGTTTATGACTAGTATAATCAAGTTATTACTATTTTGTTATAATCCTATAATAATTGTATTGTGGTAATACCGATTTCCCACAGATGACATACTCTTGATAGGGAATGATATTCCTCTCTTATCTTCGGTTAAGGTATGGTTAAAGAACCATTTCCAGATGAAAGATCTGGGCGAGGCACAGCGCATATTGGGAATCCGTATCTACAGAGATAGATCACGACGGATGTTATCACTTAGTTAGGAGTCTTATATAGATAAGATTCTTGAAAGGTTCAGCATGACCAACTCCAAGAAGGGGTAGCTTCCAATGACGTCTGGGATGAATTTGAGTAAAGCTTAGGCACCCAAGACATCTGAAGAGGTCGAGCGCATGAGTCGAATTCCTTATGCATCAGCTATAGGATCGATCATGTATGCCATGATATGCACACGTCCAGACGTGGCATATGCTTTGAGTATGACTAGTCGGTACCAAGGCAATCCAGGTGAAACACACTGGATGACTGTTAAAAATATCCTTAAGTACCTACGGAGGACTAAGGATTGGGTATTGACTTATGGAGGAGAGACTGAGCTTTGCGCAACCAGTTACGCAGATGCTAACTTCCAAACGGATCGGGATGACTCAAAATTTCAGTTTGGATTCGTATTTACTCTTAATGGCGCTGCGGTTAGCTGGAAAAGCTCCAAGCAGAGTGTTATAGCAGATTCTACGACTGAGTCCGAGTACTATGCCGCTTCAGAGGCTGTAAAGGAAGCTATATGGATGCGTCAGTTCTTACAAGGACTTGCCATAGTTCCTAGTTCGAATGTCCCGATCACCATCTATTGTGATAATAGTGGTGCCATCTTCCAGGCTAAGGAGCCTAGGTCTAGCAACAAATCTAGACATGTATTTCGGAAAGCTCACATGATCAGAGATTACGTGGAGGAAAAGGAGATAGTGATAGACAAGATTGCTACGGATGATAACATAGCAGATCCTCTCACTAAACCGTTAAGACATGATAAGCATGTAGGGCACGTTACTTGCTACTGTTCACGGGTACTGTTCATCCGTGAACAGTGAAAAAAAAAACAATTTTTAATTTTTAATTTTTTTTTAATTTTTCTCGGTTTTTTTATAAAAAAAAACAAATACAAATCCTTTTGAATTGATCATGCTAATAAAACTAGATCGGTACAAACATTCAACATCTAATCATTATTAAACATTGATACACACTAAATGATTCAAATTAACCTTTTAAGATGAATATCCAAATCATGATTAATCGATTATCAAAATACTCAACTAATCATAATTGTTTTGTATATTCATATCGAAAAAAAATTAGCACAATGAATGTTCTTTAACATCCAAACAAATTCCTTTTACATTTCAATTTAATCCTCATTAAATCAAAATATCAACAAATTCATTATATTATTATCTTTACATATTAAATCAACAACATATATGAATAAAAAAGGAACCGTAAAAAAAACAATTCACGGCCCCCAAAAAAAAAAAACTCTCGGCCGAAAATAAAAAAACAGCAAATTTTTTTTTTTAAAAAAAAATTATACCAATCATTTATGAAAAACATATAAAATAATTTCATAGCCTAAGGCTCTGATACCACTTGTGGGAAATATCGGTATACATCCCTTTAGAAATTTCGGATTATAATGAAATTATAACTATATGAATTTCTAGTCATAAATGAAATTGCATAATATAAACAAAAGATTAAGAAATAATCTTCGGTCCTAGATAAAGGCCTAAGAAAAAATACCAAAGTAGGTATTCTCCTAATCGTTACACCCAAGATGGTTCAAGAAATGCCTTCGTCGTGTTAGAACGAATACCCAAAATTACTTCTAATTTTGTGTGTAAATTGATGATGAGTATGAAGATCAATGAGTGAGTTAAAAATCAGAATTTTTCTTCTCCTCTTTTCTTTGTGTGTGCCGTCACTATTAGAGACAATTAGGGTTAGTAGAAAAACCTCTTTTTCTCCCTAAGTGTGCCGTGAGAAAAATAGAGTAATTAGAGTTTTTATTTTCTTCCTCTTAATACTCACATGAGCCGTGACATTGCAAGAGCCAAGAAATAAAATAAAACCTAGTTTCCTTATTTAACTCAACCTCTATTAGGTAGTTAGCATATTATTTTAATATATACATAATGTAATATGTATTCTAATTATTACTAGCAATGGACCGTCACATAAACCGATTAATGCCGGACCAATACACTATAATAATATCGTGTAACACATATCCGCCAACTTAAATATAACAGTTTACATTTAGTTTAGACCAACATTATATACATGGATTAAATATAACATTTTACATTCAATCACCAGCTAACATTATTTAATCGTCATTAAATAATCGTTTCATCATCACATTTGACTAACCTTTTAGTCAAATACATCGACTAACCTTTTAGTCATTTAATAAGGCATCAATATGATTATTTTCTCAAATAATCACATCACTCAAACACATCCTTTAGGTGTGACTTTTAGGGATCAGTTGATCACCGCCATCTGTATGACAATAACGTCAAACTTATCTAGCAAGCCAACCGTTATCGATAAACGTTAATCAACTGATTATAATACAAAGTATACCCTGTGAACCTTAGCTGTTATCACACTAACTGTGGAGGACACTAGCTCCAACAACCAGACCCCGGAGACGGTGATCCCACCACTGCTTCGTTAAGCACATAATCTCCAACACCTTCAATCTCCATAGTAACTACAACACACATATATCACATTACAATATCAATCAACCGGATATATAAAAATGAGTAGGGAAAACGCTACCTTCTCCGGGAATTGCCAGCAAGAACAAAGGATTGCACTAGATTTCTACCTCTACGAGGTGACCGCCTACACAATCATAATTATATAATATAACAATAATCATGTTAATTACTCC
>JAIUZE010005263.1:0-11674 GCA_022085475.1 Heliosperma pusillum
TGACCAGCTGTCACTACTGCTCATCAGTTAGGTTCAAGTTCAGGTTTTGTTACCTCGGTAACCTCAGGGGGTTTACCTAAGCTATACACCTTTCGTAACTTGCATTCCTCTCCTGTCAGCAGGTTTTCCATCTCAACTACTTCCTTACTCCGTGAGCTTCGAGCTTCAGCAGTGCTGGAAATTAAGGCGATCTTCAGAGGATCCCTATTCAAACACAAAGAGAGACAGTCATCAACAGTCAAATTCGTAATATCGACCCTATGACATGTCTCTTCTAGCATGGGGTGTTTCATTGCATTATCTAAGCTGAAAGTAATAGTGTCATCCCCCACTATTAGTGTAAGTCTCCCATTCTTAACATCTATAACCGCCCCCGCAGTATGGAGGAATGGTCGTCCTAAGTTGATAGGAATTTGGGTGTCTTCAGCCATATCTAATACGACGAAGTCAACTGGTATGAAAAATTTCCGTACTCTTACCGGTACGTCTTCTAAAATTCCCAAAGGGTGTTTAATAGAACGGTCGACCATTTTTAAGGTCATGGTTGTAACATTAAGTTGACCCATATTTAGCTTTTTACATATAGAAAATGGCATTACACTAACACTAGCTCCTAAATCACAAAAGGCTTTATCAATAGCTAAACATCCTATATTTTAAGGAATAGAAAAACTCCCTGGATCCTTTAGCTTAGGTGGTGATCGGGATAGTAACATAGCACTGCATTCCTTAGTAAATGCAACCGTCTCCACTTCATTAAAAGGACCGCTTCCTTGTCAATATGTCCTTCAGAAATTTTCTGTAAGCCGGCACTTGAGTGATCAACTCAGTAAACGGTACACTCACTTGCAAATTCTTGACTACTTTCGTAAACCTTCCAAACTGTTTATCGAGCTTGAATTTATGTTGGCGGTGAGGAAAAGGAAGCGTAATTGTGATTGGCTCGGCTTCTTTTGCGTTTGTATGTGAAGTAGAGGACTTGTCAGTCTGATTAGGGGTTGCTCGATCGAACAAAGGAGCTGCTCGATCGAGTTTGTCAAAACAGGAACTTTCATAAACTCCTCAAGCAGAATTTTTGGATTTTTCAAAGGTTGCTCGATCGAGCAATGGGATGGCTCGATCGAGCATCCTCTATTTCAGACACTTTTTCGTTGTTTTCCGAATTTTGACGAGGAACTTCCAAACTTTCATCGTTCTCACCCTCATTCATTTCTAGATTTCCCAACGCTCTCGGATGCATGTCACTAATATCGTTGATGGGAATCGTCGGGCCTTTGTAATGGGTCCCACTCCTCAAAGTAATATCATTGACTTGTTCATGTGGAGGGTGTCCTTGAGGGGGAAGATTGCCCGGTTGTTTGTGTAGATTTTGAAATGCCAATTGGACAATTTGAGTATCTAATATCTTGTTATGTGCGAGCAATTGAAATATCTGAGCATCTTTCTTTTGTTGTATCATGAGACTTTGCTGCAACATGGCTTTCAATTCCGCCATATCATTGCTTGGAGGTGGTGGAGGTGGAGCTTGTTGAAAGTTTTGGCCTCCTTGATTTGGACGGTTATAATTGCCTTGAGAATTGCGATTTTGAGGAATCACATAAGAGGAACCTTGTTGCTGAGGTGGCGGCGGGATAGAATTAAGAACATTCTGACTTCGGTTGGAGAAATTTGGATGCTCTCTCGTCCTTTCATTATAAAAGTTAGAGTACAGTGTACCTTGTTTAAAGGATTGAAAAGCTAGTACTTGTTCAACCGTACTCATACACTCTACCGCATTATGCCCCATTGTACCACATCTTTCACAGGTTGGCTCTTGTTGAACCATGGCATTGACCGTTTGTTTATTTTCCAAATATTTTGAAGTTTGTAATTCGGCAATTTTAGCAGTTAATGCCTCCAACTGAGCTGCAACGGCAGTATCCGAACTTCCGCGCCTCGCATTACCCCTGGGATTGCCATACTCCGCAGTGTGAGTAGCTATCTCATCAATCAACTTCCAAGCATTAGCATCGGTAGTGTTATTTTGAAATCTTCCATTGGCAGCAGAATCCAGCAATGCTCTCTGATCATCATATAACCCGTTGTAAAACTGGTTGCATAGGAACCAAGTATCAAAAACATGATGTGGAACGGATTTGACAAGCTTCTTGAAGCAAAGCCATGCCTCATTAAAGTTCTTAGGGGGAATTTGTTTGAAGCTTGTAATTTGACTTCGGATGGTGTTGGTTTTCTGTGGCGGGAGGTATCTTTTGTAGAATGCAAGAGCCAGAGAATTCCAATCAGTGATGTCAAGTGCATCCACATATAACTCACCCAACCAATCTTCTGCACCGTCTCATAGTGAAAAGGGGAATAACACCAACTTGATTTGATCTTGCGTTACCCCACCCGTTAAAGGAATAGAGAGCAACAATAGTTAGTGAATTTTTCCATATGCTTCGCAGGATCCTCAGTGGGGCTTCCTCCAAACATGTTTAGCTCCACCAAAGAGATATAAGATGGACGAATCTCAAAGGTTCCATTACCCGTAGTAGGGAGTTTGAATCTCTTGGGAATAGATGCAACGGTAGGCTCTGAATGGCTGGCTAAAGTAGGCATGGTTGTAGTGGCAGCATAAATATGTGTATCCTCTTCTAAGGATGGGTTTTCTGCAAAAAATTTGGTGTAAACTGTGTCAAGCGTACTCAAGTCTTCCGCTTCTTGAATTTCCTTCCAAAAGTTTCGTCTAGCTCGGAGAGTCCTCTCTGGTTCGTAATCGTAGGGTACGAGATCGGACCTAGAACACCTGGGCATAAATGAACACTAAAGAAAAGGATAAGAACGGTCTCAAGGAACTTAGGTTCCCTGAGACGAAGAAAAAGACAAACTAAGAAGAAACAAACAGAAAACTGTTGCCTCCCCGGCAACGGCGCCAAATTTGTTAAAAGTAAAGTCGCGTCACCTTAATCAAAGTAATCCTAATTCACTACTAACTAATAGTCAGCGGTAAGTAAGGTATCGAATCCACAGGGAGGCGGTAGTATTCTAATCTGTTAAACTAGGTTCGTCTTCTATAGTAACAATTTCGTGGGTTTTGATTTGTGTTCTAAACTAATAGTAAACAATAACAATAAGAGACTTAAATCAATAAGATTAAAAGTCTAGCGTCTCAGGTTCACTACAATTATTATTAAGGGGTAAGGGTGTAATCAACTATCATGCAATAAAGTTATCTAAGGTCACAAGATCGGTCGATTCAATTATGCCCTTTAGATCTACAATCTAACATGCGATCGCTATCATTAAACGAGTTCTATTCAGTTATCGTAGCCTATCTTATTCTTAACCCGGTCGGTGTCAATCCTAATTTGCAAGACTAGTTAATTAATCCTGGCCAGTAATTAAAGAACTAGAATTAAAACAATAATCAAACGATAACCATGCTATTGTAATTCAATTAATTAGTCTATCCCTTCTAACAATCCTAGATCCTCTTTCAACCCTATATAAGAATTTAGCTACTCATAACGATATTAATAACAACTATAATAAACAAAATAAACATGATTAACAATAACGAAAGGATTGACAAAGAATAATTAAAGAACTAGAAAGTAACTAATTGAATAACAAAGGAACATTAAAGAGTACCGATTACAAGCTTGAACTAAAAATAATAGTCTTCATGAATTAATCCAGTAGCAAAGCAAACAATCTTGAGTTTCTAATATTAAAGCATGTCTAATTATGAAACACTAGTTTTCCTTTTATAATAATCTAATTAACTAGGTTAAACTAATTTAGGAAATCCGAGAGCTGTCAAACATTGGGTTGCTTGATCGAGCTGTCAAACAATCTTCAGATGGCATGTTTCTTTGTTTTTCTTCATTTCTTCTCCACCCCTCTCGATTCCCGTGCCTAACCTTCTACGATCTAACTCCGCTATGCTCCATACTAACTCTAAAAGCTCCAAATGCATCCAATCTGCATTAAAACATAATAGAAGCGGCAGAATCGATATTCTAGCTAAAATAGCATAGAAACAAGTAAGGAAAGACAATAAATCGAGTCTTATGTATCTAAGGGAAGCATAAAATATGTAAATAAATAGCGATCATCAGAAAGAAACAGATCTTTATTTCCAGTCGTGTGCCTTGACAAATCACTATCAAGGTACCAAAGGTTGTTTTCTTTCACAATCACCTACAAAAAATTCAGATGCAACTTTTAGGTACCCAACCAAGGTTGGGTCCTTTATTGTTAGTTACTCTATAAATTAAATCTTTTCTAATCAAAACTTGTCTTACAATTCTTTGCTTAATTTTAGGTTTAGGAAGTGATTTAGGTCTTTGATGTTGTATGGGTTCTTTGGCGTGTTACCGATGAGTTTGTTGTTTTTTCTTAGGCAAATTTTGGTTTTTTTTTTATATAATCAAAACTCATATCGTAGAACCAACGATGTTCATTTTTCCTTACTTCTTCTAGATGTGGTTCAGGGTTTGGACACATGTCTTCTTCTTCTTGTGTGTTAAAGGCTTTGACAAAGTTTATATTTCTTTTTAGGTCATTTGTGTGTTTGTCGCAATTTCCTAGGAGATGACTCGTATGACCACAATAATTGCAAATAAGATACTCAGGTAAATTAACATATTTTCTTTTTCTGAAATCACGTTCAGAAGGAGTGAATTTGCTTTTAGAGTGATCTCTACGGCCATAGCATTTATGACCTAAACCCATCTTCATATTGTTGTCAGATTGTTCGTTTAATAAATTTAAGACGGTTATATTGCCTTCCCATTTGTCATGGACTTTCCTAGCATGTAATAAGAGTTCTTTTAGAGACTTAATTTCTTTTTGACACTCGGAGTGGTTAGCCTCTTGATTTTTGGAAGAACTACTTTCCCTAAGATTGTCACGAAAGTCTTCAAAGCGTTTATTAAGAATCAAAACTATATCTGAGTGTTGTTTCTTAATATCCAATATTTGAGCTTTAGATTCCTTTAATTGCTTGGAGGAAGTGTCAATTTCATTCTTTTGTTCTGAGATAGTAGCATCTTTAGCTTTTATTTCAATTTTTAGAAGTTCATTGACTTTTCTCAACTCTAAGGTTCTAGCTTGATTAGCCATAACCTTGGCCTCAGGGTGTTCAATGTTGAGTTTTAACTCTGAGGTTATAGCTTCATTAACTATAACTTTAGACTCAAGAGCTATTTTCCCAGCATCGTTGGATTCAGAGGTTGTGGCTGAATTAGCTATAACTTTAGAACTCGACTTCCTTGTCTTGGCTTTTAAAAGTTTATTCTCTTTAGCAATATCGAGGATTTGTTCCTTAAGCTCATTTATTTCAAGACTTTGATCATGACATTGATCAAGGGTTTGTTCGAAATAATCTATCATAACATTTCTAGGCAATTTTTTAACTTGCTTTTTAACACGAATAAAGCTTACCTCTTCTGATTCACTTTCTGAGTCAGATTCTCCAATCAAACAGTTTTCAGATCTTGAGCTGTTGTACTCATCATCATTGTCGATGATTAGGTCAAGACTAATGTTGCTTAAACACAGATTAGCAACTTCTTCATCTTTGGATTGTTCATCATCTTCGTGTCGAGCTCTCCCCAACACGATGCTAGCTTTACTTGCTTGCATTTCATTTTAGTCTTTTCCTTCTTCGCTTTATCCTTAATTGTCTTACATGAGGGACAATCCTTAATCATATGATCAGTCTCCCCACACTTGAAGCAGCCTCTATTTGTGAAAGAAGGTTTTGATTCATTGGGTTTTTTGTTAAAGGATTTGTTATTAATGAATTTGGTTTGTTTTCCTTTAAACAGATTCTTTTTTAACCGTGTTGTAAACAAGACAGTCTCATCTTCTATATCGTCTTCACCATCACTAGCTTGCAAAGCTATAATTTTAGCTTTGCTAGAATCCTCATCAGGCTTGTCGAGTAGATGCTCGTGAGCCGTAAAAGACCATATTAGCTCTTCGTATGTTAGAAGAGTGAGATCTAATGCTTCCTCAATCGCAGTCACTTTGGATGTCCAACTCTTAGATAGAATCCTAAGGAATTTTTTTACGATATCCTCAGAATTGCATTTTCTCCCAAGATTTCGGAGTTCATTCGTTATACTAGAAAAATGTGCCGACATACTGTTGATTGATACATTCTTCTCCATTGAGAAGAGTTCATATCTTTGAATGAGTACCTCAATCCTATGCCTTTTCACAAGGGCATTACCTTCGTATGCAATTTCAAGCTCATTCCATATTTCCTTGGCCGTACTACAAGACAAGAAACGATCAAACTCAGTGCTTATCATGCCGTTTTGTAACAACGTCATGGCTTTCGAGTTTTTCTCTTCCTTACGGTAGTCAGCCTCAATATATTCCTTTTCGTCTTTACTTAGGTTGTGCCGTTTTCAGATGCAACTAATAATTTGTTAGGACCGTTTTGGGTGATCTTCCAACATTCTCAATCATGTCCCTTAATATAGTGTGTAATTATGTTTTTCCAAAGACCATAGTTTTTCCCTTCAAAGATGGGAGCTTTCAAGTGCTTGGATTCCATTACACAGAAATAAAAAAAAAAAAATTATATAGACGGATCAGCCTCTATGCGGTTAGGCAATCAAGAGCACGAGGCTTTGATACCAATTGAAGAGTCTATCGATCCCAAATACTCGGGGGGGGGGGGGGGGGGTGAATTGAGTACAGATAAAGTATGCCTACTTTTTCGTTTGTCCGTATAAGCATAAATGAGCAATGAGTAGTTCGAATTTATTGACTAAACTCGACCTAACGAATTGCTTGTTGTGTGTTTGAAAACAAATAAGTATGTAAAGCAACCAAATAAACAAGAGACAGGAGGATTTTTGAAGTGGTTCAGTTTCACACGTTGAAACCTACGTGTAGATACCTCGCATCTACACCTTCCGCCAACCACCTAGTGATGATAGGGCCGCATGTTTGGTATGCGGAATGATTTGTGACAATTAGTAAGTTTTTCGTCAAGTAATAGCTCAAACAGTTCTGTCTACCCCTTGGTTGTCATCTACGTGCCGATATCGTCGTTTTGATAGTCATTAGAGTCATTTTGGAGTCCAGGTCAAAAACCGCTTCATTTTCTATAAAACGTCTTTTAAAACCGTGTCTGAACGCTCGAGAATATTCCGGATATTTTAATGTTTCAAAACTTATCTTTATTCGTGAAATATATTCATATTTTATTTAGAAAAGAATTCGAAATCTACCGCAATTCTCATAAAGAAACGCGGAAATCTTTCTTTCAAACTAGGACACTGCTGGGAAATGCCGCAGCGGGCGCTGCGCCTCTTCCCCAGCTCTGTTTGCTTGTTTCCGGAATATTTTCTAGATTTATTTCCGTGCTCGAGTTATTCCAAAACTCTTCGGATTTGTCTCTATATAAGAAGAGGTTCGTGCACACTTCAAAGGCACGCGAGTGTTCCACCCATTCTTTCACTCTCTCTCTCTGCATTCTAGACCTTACTCTAAGCTTATTCACAACTACGTGTTTGATCAATTGACCACGTAAGCTCAGATCCGTCTGGGTACCTGTCACGTTATTGCATTGACCTACCAATTTGACCAACTCAACAATAATCAATTTTAATCAACTTAATTAATCAATTGTTCCTCTTGCGAGGGCACTTTCTTTACATTCAAGTCGAGTTGTCGCTAAATCGATAACTTTAGTTCATATCTCGTTTCGTATAACCCTTACATGATCACCACTTTCTAAATAAACCATGACAAAATTTTCAAAATCAAAATCCTTTTTATAGCTGTAAAACATTTTCACCACTTTGTAAAATGTTCAAAATCTCGTTTAGTTCATATCTCGTTTCGTACCTGCCTGTTTAAATGTGTATAACCCTTACATGATCACCACTTTGTAAATAAACCATGACAAAATTTTCAAAATAAATATCCTTTCTAAAACTGTAAAACATTTTCAAAGGTGGCCTAAAGTAGCGCGAATTAAGTCGAAACTCTGTCCGAGTATCTAGTCAAATCAATTCTCCACTTCGAGTCAACACTTCTAAAACCACACTACAGTTGTCTAGGACAACCATTTCCCAAACTAGTCATTTTCAAAACTCACTTAGCACAGTGGCACACTCCCACTTCACAAGTCGAGTCTTTCTCCACTTCGAGTCGTCACTCATTTCCAAATTTAGTCATTTTCAAAATTCACTTAGACACAGTGGCACACTCCCACTTCATAAGTCGGGTCTTTTCGAGTAAGTGTGCTAGATTGGTCATTCGTGTTCTGATTTGTCGTCAGTCTCTTCGTCAGTTTCCAAGATGTCAGGAGCTAGTCAAGAAAATATTCATGCATCAAACTAGAATGATCAAATCCTAGCTGCGCTCATCCATCTCCAGAAAAGTCAAGACCAAACATATGCTCGCCTTAATGCCATGGAGGACCTAATTGTCGCCATGGAAACTAGACTTCCTCCTCTATACATTCCGCACAATGTGCATGGTGACTTTCCACCTTTTGTGGGACAACCAGAAGTCAGCCCCAAGCCGGTTCCTACAGAAGCTGAAAAGCGAATCCAATACTTGGAATAGCAACTAATGTATCTCAAAGGAGATGACATTTATAGGGAGAACAATCTCAAATATGAAGAGGTGAACGCACAATTGTCAACCAACTTCAACATGACTTACATCCCAAAGTTTAAGGGGCATGAGAACCCTTTGAATCACATTCAAGTCAATAAGCGCACTCTAGAGATTCTTACCCAAAAAGAGGAAGAAGGATCCCCTTACTTCCTAAATAAGCGAAGGAAAACTAGCACACAGCTTCTTGAACGTCCAGATGACGGTACTCTTGTAGAGAAATTCGTGGACATCCTAAGACCCGTTTATGCAAACCATCTGAAATACCAAAATATAAGGTCTTCCAAAGACTTGACTGTGCTGGGAACAAGAGGTGAAAACGATATCCGAAAAGGACTTTTGTCCAAAACGATAGGTCGCAGGTACCAAGGCTCAACGAGTCGTTCTTATGACTCCACCAATAAAATCCGATGAGGTCAAATATGTCGAACCATCCAAGAAGAGAAACCCACAAAGGAAATTCACCAACCTTGGCGACACATATTCCAATGCCTTGGGAAGATTGATACAACAAGGCAAAATTCGACCTATAGGACCTACACCTGACCCGGAAAGAAAGGTAGGCTCTGGGATGGAGACGCTTACTGCGAATATCATAAAGGCAAAGGACACGATACAAAGAAATGCTACAAGTTGAAACATGTCATTCAAGATATGATTGAGGACGATCGTCTACCATCCCTCCTTGGAGCAAGCCTAACAATCCTTTTGAAGTTCTAACAATTACAGATGAGGAATCCGTCTTGGATTGTTCACACCTCATCTCCCCAGTCAAAGCAGAAATCCAAATGTTCAAGAAAGAACCAGAAGACAACAATTTACGATCAGAATCGGAGTCGAATTCAGAGTCTGAGTTGGAAGTCTCTAGAGGGTCTTCTGTAACACCCGCAAATGTACCCTATTTTTATAGTGAAAATATTTTACGGTTACTTTTCAGCGAAATTTAGTTTTAATCGTAATTTTAATTTTCCGAGTCAAATTTAGAATTTCCGAGTTCGTATTTGGAATTTCCGCGATATTTCATGTAAAACCCGTCTTGAGCCGTCTTTGACTTTTTCTTGACTTTTCCACTTACTCACCCTACATATACTCCCTCATAACCCTAACTCCCTCACAACTCAATCTTCTTCTTCCTCACCATAAACACCAAAACCTAGCCTCCATATTCTTCCAAGTTTAGAATCGTCACTACTCATTCATTTCTCGCTCAAATTCACGTAAGTTCGTCTTATTCTTCCCCTCTTATCTTCCTCTATCCGTATTGGTACTAAAATTACCGTCTTTCTCGCTTTTCAATTTATCCGTCTTTCTCAAAGGTGAATTATATTCATCTTTTGTCGTCTTTGTTTAGGTGGAGACTTTCTAGACCCCGACAAAGTTTACTATCTAGTGGAAAAGGTAACGGTGAAGGGTTACTCGATATCATTTACGTGTTTTACATGCTTATATGCTAGAAATCGTATTAGAATACGATTAGTAAGTTTAGGAATCATGTTATGGATGATGATTGTTGTTATTTGATGATTGTTGATGATGAATATTGATTGTTGATAGTTATTAGAAATGGAATTATGAGAATTGGAAATGATAGGATTGAATTTTGTTGAAGGCTCTCGGGTGAATTGGTAACACACCGTCACGGGCGTGAAATACAAGTCACGGTCGTGACTTGTGCAGTTTCACTGCACTGACCCCTTTTCGTAAAATGATCATATCTCCTTCGTTACTTGCTTGTTTTGGGCTTGTGACCTATCGTTGGAACCGTAAGAGGATAAGCTATCACCTCGACTTGGAATTTCTGTATTTTCATGTCTAGAACTCTAGTTCTGACAGTTTGAAGTGAACCCTTGTTTTAGTTAGTTTCCAAACTTGTTGTTTTGGAGAGGTATCTATGTTTCCTATTTATTATGCTTCTTAAACTTGGTCTAATGCTTATGTATCATGTATTGATTCATGTTTATCATAGTTACATTTATATAATGCCATGTTCTCATGTTTTGTGACGGTTTTTGGTATGTTCCCACTTTGAGTCGGTTTTTACAAATGATACGGTTTGAGCACTATTTTGTCTTGTGCTTTGTACTCTCATTCCCTTGGCTACCTTCCCGTTCGTAAGGCTGGAATGTCGGAACGGAGAGGTATCCTACTGCTTAAATGCATGTGTTAGTGGGCATACGACGACGTTGTTGGGAGTTGAACGCTATGCGTTGAGCGACCCGGCCGTCAAATGTTGTGTACTTGCGAGGTGGTGTTATTTGCATGTAGCGTACCGCTTGTTATGAGGCTTGAGATCTTTTCCGCCTATTTCGTGAATGTCAACCGAATTTGGGGTACTCGGCGTCTATGATTGACCGAGTCTTGGATGCGAAACGTTTATCGCATGGCGAATCGGAACACGTTATTCCGAGAGTCTGGCCAGGTTTAGACTAGGACCGTATTATTATCGTCGTCCTACCGGAGGAAATTAGTCCACATATACGAAGTTTCGTGTAGGCGTTTTTCAGGGAAAGGCTTACTCGTGAGGCCTTTTAATCATCTTGCCATGTACACGTTCTAGTCGTTTCAATTTACCGTGATAGAGAGTCCGTCCCGTCATTGTGTCATTTGTTTGTGGGAGATTACCATTATTGATTATTCAGATCATCACCCATCGACTTGGCTTGGTTTGTTTGTCGAGTCTCAATCTTATCAAACTTATACCGCTAACGGTGAGATGCAAGCCCTAGTGAGCGTATTCGGTTTCCTAAGAGTGTCTTCCCCGAGTCTTTGTATAACCTGATGGATTCGGATTTGTATTACATATACTCTTATCATTATATATTGAATTGCCTATCTATTCTTATCGTATTTCACATGTATATCTATATATGCATGCTTATCTTTTGTATTTCCTTTTATGTACGTTTAATGTGATATGGCTGGGAGAACCCGGAGTTACTCCCCACTGACTGTGGCGTTCATGTTTTTCATGGATGAACATGTTGCTTGATTTGGATGACTTTTTGCTTATGCTATTTTGGGTTCGGGTGTGAGCTAGCGGGCGTTG
>JAIUZE010005264.1:0-21453 GCA_022085475.1 Heliosperma pusillum
AATGGTTGCCTATAACCTGGTCCAAGGTTATGGTTAGGGTGGTTACAATCCCAGCCAGATCCTCCATCCTTGCTTCTACTCCTGCTAGTCTTTCTTCACTCATTGGGCTATTTTTGTGTTTTTAAATGTAGTTAGGGAAAAATGAACTCACTAAGACTCTCAACCAAAGCTCTGATAACCATTTTGGAGTGTAAACTACTAAGGTTCACAAGTTTTAAGTGACTTGATTAGCTTGACTCAAACTGAATACAATATCAAGTAACAAGGGGTGTTGTTTTAGGGATTGTGAGTTATTTTGGCTGAAAGATACAAGGGATATGACTTGGAGACAATCCTCTACAGCAAGGCACAAGAGAAAAGGACTCAAAGACTAGTTTAGAGACAGTTTTCAAGTGTTACAGCAAAGCACAAACACCCTAGACTAGCCTCAACAGCAAGTAAGTTAATCACAGCAATGCACAGATATAACTTGACTCACAATACAAGGCACTGATCAAACACCTTGAAGATGTATCAGGCTTGCTTCAAACTACAGCTCTTAGCACAAGTTTGATAGTTTTGAGGGATTTCTCAAAGTTCATTCATTCATCAAAGTCTACTCAAACAAACATACAAGACCTCTTTATAGAGAGGGGCTGATAACTTGTGAGCCATTGGATGCACAGATCATCCAAGGGCCAACTTAGGATTCAAACTACTACTACTGACACTAATTAAGAGCCTCATAATAGGACGAGCTCAACAACTATAAAGAACAGACACAAGACACAAAAACAGACTGAACAAAAAGCAAATAAAGCAGTTTTGGAGTTTTCCTGAAATGGAAATCTGTTGTTCTTGTTGCCATGTTGCTTTGCCTGGATGTGTTGCTGCTCCTTGGGACTCCCTACTCTTATTAGGACATAGATAAGACCTGCCTTGGACGAGGACAAGTTGACTTAAACAAAAGGAAACCACAAACTGCCTTGTACTTTCTCTGTTTTTAATGGGTTTGCTGGACTATAACTTGGGGTGTCTGTTTCATGGGGTTTTACTAGACTTCAAAAGGATTTGTCCTGGACAAACTTGTAGCTTAGTGGGTTGGCTTGATGGTAGGCCATGATGGGGGTGGTTGGGATGCTCTGGTGTACCTCCTAGATACAGGGTTTGTGAATTGGTCTGTCTGAGCCTGAAGGTTTTTGTTTCTGTCTTGTGTGGGTAATGTGGGTTGTGTTGGGGCTTGGCATGGGTTGTTGAGTCTTGGACTGTCTCCCTTAATGTTGTAGCTTGGCATGGTTTGGTCTTGGCTTGTCATAGCTTGTTGTTTGGACCTTGTAACTCTAGCTTCCATCTGAGGGGTCATTGGGGTTAGGCTTGCCTTGTTTGTGGCTTGATCATCAAGGCCCCTTGGGTGAGCTCCTGCTGCAGTATTGCCGGAACTTTTCCACGGCATGAACAATAGCTAGCATCTCCTTTTCCGTCGTAGAGTAGTTGACTTGGGCTTGATCAAGAGTTTTGCTTGTGTAATAGATTACATGGTGCTTCTTGTCCACAACTTGGCCAAGCACCGCCCCGACCGCATAATCGGAGGCGTCGCACATAACTTCGAAGGGAAGGCTCCAATCCGGTGATCGGATTATGGGAGCCGTCACAAGAGCCTCCTTCAACCTACAAAAAGCACTCAAGCAAAATTCATCAAATACAAATGGTGTGTCTTTGAGAAGAAGAGAAGTTAAAGGCTTGGCTATTTTAGAAAAGTCTTTGATGAAACGTCGGTAAAAGCCCGCATGGCCTATAAAGCTTCTCACTCCCTTCACATTAGTAGGGGGTGACAAGTTTTCTATTACCGAAACCTTAGCCATATCAACTTCTATGCCTCTCTTAGACACGATGTGACCAAGCACAACCCCCTCCTCCACCATAAAGTGGCACTTCTCCCAATTGAGGACAAGGTTGTGCTCCTCACATCTTTGCAAAACATGAGACAAATTCAATAGCCCAAGATCAAATGAGTCTCCATGGACACTAAAGTCGTCCATGAAGACCTCCATACTCTTCTCAAGAAAATCGGCAAAAATAGCCGTCATACACCGTTGGAAAGTCCCCGGAGCATTACAAAGCCCAAAGGGCATCCTCCTATAAGCATAAACTCCTATGGGACAAGTGAATGTGGTTTTCTCTTGGTCTTCCGGGTGTATGGGGATTTGGAAAAACCCGGAATAACCATCTAGAAATGAATAGTAAGAATGCCCCGCCAACCTTTCAAGCATTTGGTCAATAAAGGGGATGGGGTAGTGGTCTTTGAGGGTGGCGGCATTTAATTTGCGATAGTCAATGCACATCCGCCACCCGGTCACGGGTCTAGAAGCTAAGAGAGTCCCATCCTCTTGTTCCACCATAGTCACCCCTCCTTTCTTGGGCACTACATGGACGGGGCTCACCCAAGAACTATCGGTTATTTGGTAGATAATCCCGGCCTCTAACAACTTCATAACCTCACTTTTAACCACTTCCGCCATCTTAGGGTTCAACCTACGTAGCCCATCTACCTTAGGTTTGCTACCCTCCTCCAAGACAATCCTATGCATGCAAAGATTAGGACTTAACCCTTTGATATCATCAATGCTATATCCAAGTGAACCCCTATGAGTTTTCAAGATTTCAAAAGTTCAAGTTCTTGGCCTTCACTTAAATTAGCATTAATGATAACGGGATAAGTCTCTCCCTCACCTAAAAAAGAGTACTTAAGTGAGGGAGGTAAGGGCTTAAGTTGTACCTTTGGAGGGAGAAGGCCCTCCACCTTCTTCATTAGCTCATCATCTACCTCGTGGTCATCTCCCATCTCCTCATCATGGAGTGCCACTTGTAGAGCTTCTTCTTCATGCTTCTCCTCTTCATGCACTTTCTCAACCACTTCCTCTATGACCTCTACCGAGCATGCCTTGTGAAACATTGGTCCCTTCACTAGATTTGGAAGATTAAATTCAAGGGTTTCGTTTCCCACCCTAAAGGTTAGCCGCCCGTCCCTCACATCAATGAGGACACCTCCGGTAGCCAAAAAGGGCCTACCAAGGATGATGGGAGTGTGGCTATCCTCCGGGATATCTAGGACAACGAAATCCGTGGGGATCAAAAATTTGCCAACTTTAACGGGTACGTCCTCAAGCACACCCAAAGGTTGCTTAACGGACCTATCCGCTAGTTGTAGAGTCATAGAAGTGTGGGTTAAACTTTCAAGTCCAATTCTTTTAGCAATAGTTACGGGAATGACACTTACACTTGCACCATTGTCACATAATGCCCTTGAAATCATGACTCCCCCCACAACACAAGGGATAGAGAAACTTCCGGGGTCCCCAAGTTTTTTTGGCATGTTAAAAGAGTTAGGATTAATGAGGAGAGCACTACACTCCGCCTCCATAATCATAACATCTTGGGTACCCAAAGTTCTCTTATGAGTCAAGATGTCTTTTAGAAATTTTGAGTAAGTGGGCATGTTCAATATAACATCGGTGAAAGGTAGGGTCACTTCAAGTCCCTCAAGCATTTTTCTAAATTGGGTGAACTTGAAGTTTTCCTTAGTTTTCAAAGCTCTAGAGGGGTAGGGGATATCGGAAACAACAAGTGGAGAACTAAAAGATACCTTTGGAATGGGAGTTTTCTTGGTTACCTTAGCTCTTGCTAGTGGTTGTACCTCTACTCCGTCATCATTGACATCCTTGTTCATCTCCTCCTCATAAGGCATAATTTCGACATACCCTTCTTCTCCCTCTTTGGGTTGACCATCTTCACCCTTGCCATCATCTTTTGACTCCAAGGTAGGAGTCACAATGGGTTCTTCAAATTCTTCTCCTTCCTCAACATGCTCATCATTTGGAATCTCATCATTCATCATATCCATGTAGGGGTTATCAAGCACTAGTCCACTTCTTAAAGTCACCGCACATGCATGGTGGCTTGATGAAGCATCCTTGGAGCTTTTCCCTTGAGCAAGTAGACCTCCTGGAGGCCTTTGAGGATTGTTCAAAGCTTGAGAAGCTAACCTAGCTTCCAATTCTCTCACCTCCTTTTTGTGAGCATTAGTGACATTTTGCAAAGCCAAATTGTTTTGGATTTCCATGTTTTTGACTAATTGCAAAACTTCACTTATTGAAGGATCACTCTCTTGGTGGGGTTGCTTTGTCAAAGGAAGGGCAAAAGCATAGTCATTCCGACTACTCGACCCTTGGTTGTTGTTTCTTTGATTGTTAAAATTCCCTTGTTGATTGTTGTTAAAATTCCCTTGTTGATTGTTGTTAAAATTCCCTTGTTGCCCCCTTGCACCTTGATTGTTGAAATTTGACCCTTGGTTGTTGTTGAAATTTGGCCCTTGGTTGTTGTTGAAATTTGGCCCTTGGCCTTGGAAAGATTGATCGGGAACCCCTTGACTTGCTTGATTGTTTTGATTGCCTTGGTAAAAATTACCTTGGCCTTGATTGTTGAAGTTTTGGTTCCCTTGATTTTGGTTCCAATTTCCTTGACCTTGGTTCCAATTACCTTGGTTTTGGAAGTTACCTTGGTTATTGTAACCTTGATCATTGAAGTGTTGATTTTGGAATTGGTTGGATCCTTGACCTTGTTGAGAGTTGTTGAATTGATTGTTATAGTTTCCTCTAAAAAATTGACCTCCTCCTCTAGGTTGGGAAAAACCCGGAGGGTTGGAAGGTTGAGTTTGAGTGTGTTGAGGGTTTAAGACATTTTGGCTTTTGTAACTCATGTTTGGGTGAAATTTTGAGCTTGGATGATAGAAATTTGAATTTGGGTTGTAAGCTCCTTTATTTTGGAATTGAGGCCTTGAGGGCCGTGGGTTGTTGTTGACTCCTTGAAAAGCATTCACATGTTGGTAGTCATTTCCTCCTTCATTGCTATAAGAAAAATTGTTCCCACAAACTTCAAAGGTGTGTCCATACCCATTGCAAATTTCACAAGTGGGGGTTTGATAAGCTTCCACCATAGGAGGTGCATAAGCCCCACTAGCTTCATTCACATGATGGCCTTGACTTTGATTTTGAGCTTTTTGAAGCTCGGCAAAACCCTTTGTAAAAGTTTGTGTGAGCAAATCAATCTTGGCATTGGTATCCGCATTTGAGAAGTTCTCACTTGGGTACTTAGAACTCCTCCTCAAGCTATTTCCTCTAGAACTAGTACCATAGCTAGACTCCGACTCAACCATCTTCTTAATCAATGCCGCCCCTTGTTGGTCATTCAAATGATCAAAACTTCCCCCCGCGGAAGCATTCACCATGGCCTTGGTTTGAGGGAGGAGAGTTTGATAGAAGGTTTGGGTGACATACCAATCCGCAATTCCATGGTGAGGGCATCGGGCAAGTAAGTCAATGAACTGATCCCATGCTTCTCCCAAGGACTCTCCATCCTCTTGTTGGAAGGTGGTAATCTCGTTTCTTAGCATCGCCGTTTTGGAGGCGGGGTAGTACTTACTTAGAAACTCCTTAGCCAAATCATCCCAAGTGGTGAAAGTGTTTGGAGGATGGTTATTCAACCACCTCTCCGCCCGGTCCTTGAGGGAAAATGGGAACAACATGAGGCAAAGGGTTTTCTCGGGCACCCCATTCCTTTTCATGATTCCTACCCTACTTTTGAACTTTCTCAAGTGGGCATGAGCATCTTCATCGGGGAGGCCTCCAAAGCTATCCCTCTCAATAGAACTCATTTGAGCCGGGTGAATCTCAAAATTATTTGGGGCCAAGACACCGAAATTGATTGGAGATGGGGTATCATCGTGGTTGGGACGGTTGCGATCACGTAAAGTTGTCATTTGTGGTTGATTTTGTTGTTGAGGTATTGTAGGTGGTGAATTTGGTGGTGTATTTTGTTGTGTATTGTAGAAGGTGTTTTCAAATATGGGTTCAATGGTGTTGTTTTGTGGGTAATCGATTGTTGGAGTGGATGTAGAAGCAATTGAAGTATTGGCTTGTTGATGGCTAACTCTTCTTGAATTCCTAACCCGAGCAAGTGTATTGGCACGGAGAGTCCTAAACAACCTTTCGGGTTCCTGATGGCTCAAGAACAAACCTTCACCTCTAGGCATGCACTCAAAGCAACTCAAAAACAAGTTAGACTCCTAGTGTGTTTTTGGGCACACTAGGGAAAGACAATAATGCAAGGCACTCTACAAATAATCTAACAACTAAAAACCAACAAAAACAACAAGTAACTTGGCTAAATCTAAGACACAAAATAAAATTCGAGTTTCCTTACGCCATCCCCGGCAACGGCGCCATTTGATGATCGGTTCGTCGTCAAAACAAACATCAAAAATAACCCAATAAAAGTAGTATAAAGGGGTCGAAATCCACGAGGATGGTGGGGTCAACTACTAGTTCGATTGAATCCTATTCTAGCCTAAAATATGACGGATGGGAAAGTTAACTAAAAACTAGGAAAAACAAGCAATCGCTAAGTAATAAAGACGAAAAACAATTAAGGGAAAGACTAGGGTGAAGGGTTCACCTTAGGGGGATTAATGGGTTAGTCGGGTAACTAGCAAATGGGTAAATAATTCGAGTAAAATCGATTGCTAATGTCTCAACAATCGATAATCATCAACAAAGCTATCGCATTTGTCTCAAATCACCCATATGAACGCTTAGTCTAATCGTCTCTACCACCGTCGCTTAAGAGAAGATCAAACCATGTTTGATGAAAAGGCAACTTTCGTTCACCCATTTCATCAAACACTTGGTGTTCATATGGGCAATACCCAAATCATTTACCACAAACTTGCTAATTAACCAACCTAATACCCCACATGATCCACCCTTAGGCTCCCCTAAACCCTAGAGGATAATCTACTCACACATGGTAAAAGAAATCAAAGCACTAAAGGGAAGGGGGAGTTCAATCAACATTATGCTATGAGAAGAATAAAGATAACAATCAAAAGATGAACTATAAACTAGAAATGGAAATTGATTGCTAAAACAATAAAAAAGGTGAGAGATTTAATACCAAACAAAACTTATATTGATGAATATGGGGGAATGTCTTCACCCAAATCTTCAATACAAACACCAAGAAATGAAATGAAATACTAGAATCAACAACTTGAAATGAGAAACTAAACTAGATTAGGGAAATATTAGGAGAGTAATTAGGGATTAATTTGGGTTACAAATTTCTAGGGTTTCGTGCTAAGTAGAATGTCAAAAACTGCTTACAAAATAAATAAGGGGGGGTATATATAGGTCTCTCGAAATTAAGGAAGAAATTAGAAGAAGAGGCGAATTTTTCAGTCTTGTGTTCCCAGCCGGTCGACCGGCCGCCGGGCCTCTGACCGGCCTGGAGCACATCAGTGACTCCAGGAACTTTGCCTTCAAAAATCTCAAAATCTTCTAAGTATGTGAAAATGGGGGTCTGGGCCGGTCGACCGGCCGCCGGTCCCCCACCGGCCTGGAGCACCATTTCACACTCTATGGCTTCTGATGTAGGCGCAGGCCGGGTAGTCGACCGGCCGCCGGTAGGCCGGCCGGCGCTACCTGGGCCTTTTCTTCACTTTTTCAGCATCTTTCATTTGTAGACTGGTGGTCTGGGCCGGTGGACCGGCCGCCGGTCTGGGGACCGGCCTGGGCCACCTGATGACTCAACTCTTCACTCCTTCATCTCATCTTCGAATCCCGACTCATGCAAGACCCTATTGCTCCGATTTCTTCATTTCCGCCTTAATTCCTACAAATTAAGACCGACATTTATAGTACGGGAAATCGGGAAGCAAATGCAATCAAGGGCACGCAAATCCGTGTAAACGGACCAAAATGGGGACGAAAATGAGGTAAAAATGTGACTAAATAAATGCTTATCATATTTGCGAGAAAAAGAAGAGAAGTGCTTAATAGCGCCTCGATCGAGTAACTTTTAGCTCGATCGAGCAGAGTTTGTGTTTTTGTGCCTCGATCGAGTGATTCATGCAGCTCGATCGAGAGGGTTTTCCTCAGTCAGCCAAGAAAAGAAAAAGAAAAAGAATAGAAAAGAAAAGAAAAGAAAAAAATGAAAAAATATAATGAGAAAAAATAATTGGCTGAAGTTTTGTTGTTTACACCTCATGTGCTTATTATAATTTGTTGAGGTGTTGTTTGGGATTTGTGTTGTTTATGCCTAGATTTGGTAAGGCATCGAGCTTAATTTTTGATGGTTGGAAGAATGGGACGAGTTCTATTGCGGTCTTGTTAGGAACTAGCTTGGCTATTTACCCTCACATTTCCATTAATTGTTTTACCCCTTCTTACCAATTAGCCTCACATATCCATATTTTTTGCAAATGTTCGGCACGTGATGGTCCTTGAACGGTGGTTATGCGTGTGTACGGTGCTTGAATCATCTTTCATGTTAGTTAGCAATGCATGTTGTGTCGGTCGTAGTCTAGGTGAGTGACTATATTTTCTTCTCTCTTTCTTATACATATTTACTTACCATTTGCTTGTTGAGAGAAGAGTGACCCGTGAGAGTCCGAATTTGGTTGAGTCTTGCAAGGGCGAAAGTCTAATTTATTTCCAAGATTGTATAAATTCGTTCACTTTCGTATTAAGCTTTGTAGCGATTGATCGAGTGCATTAAACTGTTTAACATTGACTTGTTGCTAGCTCTGAGACTTGCTCCATTCCCCTAGGTTTATTTTGTTCCATATAGCTGCATTTAGTTTGCTTGAGGACAAGCAAAGGTTTAGTTTGGGGAAGTTTGATGCGTGTATTTTATATAGACTTTCTAGTTCATATATGCACGCATTTCTATGTCATTTAGGTGATATTATATCACCATATGCCCCTATTTGTCTACTTTGTACTTTCATTACTATTTTGTAGGTACAAGCTGCGTAGTAGCGAAAACCGAGCCAAAACAGTCCACTTTGCATGCATTTAGGAGAATGGAAGGAACGGAACAGAAGCTCTTGCATGGGAAAGCGTGAAACCGCTCACAATCAAGTCCAAAGCCGTGTCCAACGCTGCACGATAGTCCAAAAGACCTCGTTCGATTATATATTTGGTCGATCGAGGAGAGTTGAAGAGAAAAGACCTCGATCGAGCTGTCCTGTGCTCGATCGAGTGGTTGCTGCTGAAAAGTTGCTCGATCGAGTAGAATTGTTACTCGATCGAGTGATTTCCTCCAATAAAGTCCTCGATCGAGTGGTATTTTCCCTCGATCGAGTAGAATCTATCATGGGCCTTAAGTCCATAGCTTAATTAGGGTTAGAGTCGTGTTATGCCTATTTAAGACTCTTAATTGTCGTCATTAGAATTATTCAGAATCATTAGGATTCTGAACCTTAGGGTTCGGAATCATTAGCATTAATCTTTCATTAGTTTCATAACTCTTTAATCTTTGGTTTACATTCGGGTTTATTGACGTGGAGTTGTTCTTTACGCCGGATTGCTAAGATTGTAAACTCCTTTCTTCTCTTCTCTCTTTCTTTGCCTTAGTCTTAATCACTGTTTTCCCTTCTTTAATTACTGCGTTGTTATTGTCATGCTTATTAATTGCGATTTCATTATGTCTATCGTCATATATTTAATCGTCTTTGTTAACATCGTTCATAACATGAGTAGCTAATTCCTTTGTATGTTGGGATGAGGGAAACTGTAGTAGAGGCATATTAGGATAGATTATTTTAGTTAGTCGTGAGAATCAGTTTAAGCAATTTAATTGAGGTTTAGTCGAATGAGTGCACGCATGAGACTAGGCTAGATAGTTAACCCCGACCTGGACCGAGAGATTGGAAGGGAAGGCTTGCTTAGAATTGATAGGTGACTCCTAAGAGGACGAGAGTTAATTAGGAAAATCCCTAGGGCGGTTTGAGACCGAGAGGAGAAAACCATTGCTCTTCTCATTAATAAGATTGACTGACTTAGTTGACCCATAGATGCTAATACTGCAGTAGACCGAATCCTAGCATATTTCTCTCTTATCTGATTTATTTCATATCTATTTCTTCCTTTATTTCTCTTCCTTTAATCTTATTTAGTTTAGTCAAAACCAATTTCAAAACCCCCCAGATTGTTACTGACAGATTTAGATTTCAGTTAATTAGTTTCCTCCCTGTGGAGATCGACCCTACTTCCGCTATCTTCTTAGTTAGTTGACTTAGGTTTTATTTTTGGTGTATAACGACACATCAAATTTTGGCGCCGTTGCCGGGGAGGCAATTTAATTTTCTGTTATTTATTTCTGTCTCGTCTTAAGGAATTTCTAATTCCTTAAGACTGTTCTTATCTTTTCTCTCTAGTTGTGTATGCGCAGGTAGAGAAGGATAGATAAGACTCTTCAGGAGGAAGACTTGAGTACTCCTGATTCCGTCTTCGACAGTTTTATTTTCATGGAAGATTCGACTGTTGAGACTACCGTGACAGCGAAGATGCCTAACATTGTTAGTCACTCCGAGCCCACCGCTGCACGTATACCCCAGGGATTGTGGAAAAAGAAGTCAGAAATTACCACAGCTGAGGGTACTTCCGTAAGTCAAAGGCCTGACGGTGGCCTTGTCACGGAACTATTTGGTTACTAGCCGGGTTTGCAACCCCGTGCAACTTGTAAAAACAATCTTTTGCGTTTTCGTTAGACAATTAGACTACTACGTGATAATCCGTAGTTTAGACAATTTATTTTTCCTTCTAGACTATCTTTTGGTATTTCTTTGGGTATCGGTTTGTATTGTTTTTGCAGGAAAGTGAAGCGGAAATCAATCGCCACAAGGCGAAGAAAAAAAGACCTCGATCGAGTGGCATGTAATTCGATCGAGGGGAATTCAAAACAAACGAGTAAACTGAGGGTCATCAAAAGAAGACCACTCGATCGAGTAAACCAGAACTACTCGATCGAGCAGTCCTGTCTGACAAAAGTCCTCGATCGAGTAGAATTTCTACTCGATCGAGCAAACTAACCTATATAAGAGAAGTCTTCGATCCCCTTTCAATTTACTCGATCCCAATTCCCCTTTTGTTCTTCATCTTTCGATTTTTCTGCATAATCTTACCTGCAATTTGTGTTAGTATCCAAATTAATTGTGGACAGAGGCAACTGATGGGAGACGGTGATGTTAGCTCCCCAGTTTGATGCTGGTTTGGGGAAGCTTTGTCTTGTGAGTTGTTTCTGTTCCTTTTGTTTTTCCATTCTTCCATATATATTTCATTCCTTAGGAACATGTATTAGGTTGTTTTTTTCCCTTTCCCTTATATGCTTTTGTGCTAGCCAATGAGGACATTGTCTGTTTTGGTTTGGGGAAGTGTTTTACATCCTTTTGCGTCTGCATTTGCATTTGTATTGCATTCACGTTTACAATTCATGTTAATTAGAAAAATTTGAAAAAAATCAAAAATATCACGTTTATTTTTGCATATAGTTGAGTCGGATTGGAGTCTTGTTCATGATGAAATTGCACTACAAGTCTATTTTATGCTATTCCTTTGCACCTTTCTTGACTTATTTAGTAAAATCGAAATAGTGAACTATTGAATTTTGTCTTGGAATTTAAATTTGACTAGTAGACTTGACTCAACATTTTGGCAAACTACTTATATATTCTGAGATTTTAGAGCCTATAACTGGTGACATCCATGACCAGTTCATCTAGGAATGAGAGTAGTTACTCCCCACATCTCGTGTCATTTGCTTGTATATGAATTTTGATTTCTTATTGCCTGCACGCATTGGGTTTGTGGTCGGTATTACGTGTTTTGAGAATATTTGCATCTCCCTTTTCCTCATTTTACCCCATTAACTCCACATAAAGCCATATCTGCCTGTTGCCCTTAACTACATCCTAAACTGAGCCTACCTTTGCCGAGCTAGTTTAGTAGTCGAGGTATATTTTACCGTTGTGTCAGTTTTGGCTCGTTATCGTTGATTGGAGTGGGTATTTGCGAGAAAAAGAAGAGAAGTGCTTAATAGCGCCTCGATCGAGTAACTTTTAGCTCGATCGAGTAGAGTTTGTGTTTTTGTGCCTCGATCGAGTGATTCATGCAGCTCGATCGAGAGGGTTTTCCTCAGTCAGCCAAGAAAAGAAAAAGAAAAAGAATAGAAAAGAAAAGAAAAGAAAAAAATGAAAAAATATAATGAGAAAAAATAATTGGCTGAAGTTTTGTTGTTTACACCTCATGTGCTTATTATAATTTGTTGAGGTGTTGTTTGGGATTTGTGTTGTTTATGCCTAGATTTGGTAAGGCATCGAGCTTAATTTTTGATGGTTGGAAGAATGGGACGAGTTCTATTGCGATCTTGTTAGGAACTAGCTTGGCTATTTACCCTCACATTTCCATTAATTGTTTTACCCCTTCTTACCAATTAGCCTCACATATCCATATTTTTTGCAAATGTTCGGCACGTGATGGTCCTTGAACGGTGGTTATGCGTGTGTACGGTGCTTGAATCATCTTTCATGTTAGTTAGCAATGCATGTTGTGTCGGTCGTAGTCTAGGTGAGTGACTATCTTTCTTCTCTCTTTCTTATACATTTTTACTTACCATTTGCTTGTTGAGAGAAGAGTGACCCGTGAGAGTCCGAATTTGGTGGAGTCTTGCAAGGTCGAAAGTCTAATTTATTTCCACGATTGTATAAATTCGTTCACTTTCGTGTTAAGCTTTGTAGCGATTGAATGAGTGCATTAAACTGTTTAATATTGACTTGTTGCTAGCTCTGAGACTTACTCCATTCCCCTAGGTTTATTTTGTTCCATATAGCTGCATTTAGTTTGCTTGAGGACAAGCAAAGGTTTAGTTTGGGGAAGTTTGATGCGTGTATTTTATATAGACTTTCTAGTCCATTTATGCACGCATTTCTATGTCATTTAAGTGATATTATATCACCATATGCCCCTATTTGGCTACTTTGTACTTTCATTACTATTTTGTAGGTACAAGTTGCATAGTAGCAGAAACCGAGCCGAAACAGTCCACTTTGCATGCATTTAGGAGAATGGAAGGAACGGAACAGAAGCTCTTGCACGGGAAAGCGTGAAACCGCTCACAATCAAGTCCAAAGCCGTGTCCAACGCTGCACGATAGGCCAAAAGACCTCGTTCGATTATATATTTGGTCGATCGAGGAGAGTTGAAGAGAAAAGACCTCGATCGAGCTGTCCTGTGCTCGATCGAGTGGTTGCTGCTGAAAAGTTGCTCGATCGAGTAGAATTGTTACTCGATCGAGTGATTTCCTCCAATAAAGTCCTCGATCGAGTGGTATTTTCCCTCGATCGAGTAGAATCTATCATGGGCCTTAAGTCCATAGCTTAATTAGGGTTAGAGTCGTGTTATGCCTATTTAAGACTCTTAATTGTCGTCATTAGAATTATTCAGAATCATTAGGATTCTGAACCTTAGGGTTCGGAATCATTAGCATTAATCTTTCATTAGTTTCATAACTCTTTAATCTTTGGTTTACATTCGGGTTTATTGACGTGGAGTTGTTCTTTACGCCGGATTGCTAAGATTGTAAACTCCTTTCTTCTCTTCTCTCTTTCTTTGCCTTAGTCTTAATCACTGTTTTCCCTTCTTTAATTACTGCGTTGTTATTGTCATGCTTATTAATTGCGATTTCATTATGTCTATCGTCATATATTTAATCGTCTTTGTTAGCATCGTTCATAACATGAGTAGCTAATTCCTTTGTATGTTGGGATGAGGGAAACTGTAGTAGAGGCATATTAGGATAGATTATTTTAGTTAGTCGTGAGAATCAGTTTAAGCAATTTAATTGAGGTTTAGTCGAATGAGTGCACGCAGGAGACTAGGCTAGATAGTTAACCCCGACCTGGACCGAGAGATTGGAAGGGAAGGCTTGCTTAGAATTGATAGGTGACTCCTAAGAGGACGAGAGTTAATTAGGAAAATCCCTAGGGCGGTTTGAGACCGAGAGGAGAAAACCATTGCTCTTCTCATTAATAAGATTGACTGACTTAGTTGACCCGTAGATGCCGATATTGCAGTGGACCGAATCCTAGCATATTTCTCTCTTATCTGATTTATTTCTTATTTATTTCTATCTTTTACTTCTCTTCCTTTAATCTTATTTAGCTTAGTTTAAAACAATTTCAAAACCCCCAGATTGTTACTGACAGATTTAAATTACAGTTAGTTAGTTTCCTCCCTGTGGAGATCGACCCTACTTCCGCTATCTTCTTAGTTAGTAGACTTAGGTTTTATTTTTGGTGTATAACGACCACATCAAATTTTGGCGCCGTTGCCGGGGAGGCAATTTAATTTTCTGTTATTTATTTCTGTCTCGTCTTAAGGAATTTCTAATTCCTTAAGACTGTTCTTATCTTTTCTCTCTAGTTGTGTATGCGCAGGTAGAGAAGGCTAGATAAGACTCTTCAGGAGGAAGACTTGAGTACTCCTGATTCCGTCTTCGACAGTTTTATTTTCATGGAAGATTCGACTGTTGAGACTACCGTGACAGCGAAGATGCCTAACATTGTTAGTCACTCCGAGCCCACCGCTGCACGTATACCCCAGGGATTGTGGAAAAAGAAGTCAGAAATTACCACAGCTGAGGGTACTTCCGTAAGTCAAAGGCCTGACGGTGGCCTTGTCACGGAACTATTTGGTTACTAGCCGGGTTTGCAACCCCGTGCAACTTGTAAAAACAATCTTTTGCGTTTTCGTTAGACAATTAGACTACTACGTGATAATCCGTAGTTTAGACAATTTATTTTTCCTTCTAGACTATCTTTTGGTATTTCTTTGGGTATCGGTTTGTATTGTTTTTGCAGGAAAGTGAAGCGGAAATCAATCGCCACAAGGCGAAGAAAAAAAAGACCTCGATCGAGTGGCATGTATTTCGATCGAGGGGAATTCAAAACAAACGAGTAAACTGAGGGTCATCACAAGAAGACCACTCGATCGAGTAAACCATAACTACTCGATCGAGCAATCCTGTCTGACAAAAGTCCTCGATCGAGTAGAATTTTTACTCGATCGAGCAAACTAACCTATATAAGAGAAGTCTTCGATCCCCTTTCAATTTACTCGATCCCAATTCCCCTTTTGTTCTTCATCTTTCGATTTTTCTGCATAATCTTACCTGCAATTTGTGTTAGTATCCAAATTATTTGTGGACAGAGGCAACTGATGGGAGACGGTGATGTTAGCCCCAGTTTGATGCTGGTTTGGGGAAGCTTTGTCTTGTGAGTTGTTTCTGTTCCTTTTGTTTTTCCGTTCTTCGTTTATATCTCTTTCATTAGGAACATGTATTAGGTTGTTTTTTTCCCTTTCCCGTTTATGTTGTTGTGCTAGCCAATGAGGACATTGTCTATTTTGGTTTGGGGAAGTGTTTTACATCCTTTTGCGTCTGCATTTGCATTTGTATTGCATTCACGTTTACAATTCATGTTAATTAGAAAAATTTGAAAAAAATCAAAAAAAAATATCACGTTTATTTTTGCATTTAGTTGAGTCGGATTGGAGTCTTGTTCATGAAGAAATTGCACTACAAGTCTATTTTATGTTATTCCTTTCACCTTTCTTGACTTATTTAGTAAAATCGAAATATTGAACTATTGAATTTTGTCTTGGAATTTATTTCTGGCTAGTAGACTTGACTCAACATTTTTGGCAAACTATTTATATATTCTGAGATTTTAGAGCCTATAATTGGTGACATCCATGACCAGTTCATCTAGGAATGAGAGTAGTTACTCCCCACATCTCGTGTCATTTGCTTGTATATGAATTTTGATTTCTTATTGCCTGCACGCATTGGGTTTGTGGTCGGTTATTACGTGTTTTGAGAATATTTGCATCTCCCTTTTCCTCATTTTACCCCATTAACTCCACATAAAGCCATATCTGCCTGTTGCCCTTAACTACATCCTAAACTGAGCCTACCTTTGCCGAGCTAGTTTAGTAGTCGAGGTATATTTTACCGTTGTGTCAGTTTTGGCTCGTTATCGTTGATTGGAGTGGGTATTTTGATGATCGGTTCGTCGTCAAAACAAACATCAAAAATAACCCAATAAAAGTAGTATAAAGGGGTCGAAATCCACGAGGATGGTGGGGTCAACTACTAGTTCGATTGAATCCTATTCTAGCCTAAAATATGACGGATTGGAAAGTTAACTAAAAATTAGGAAAAAAACAAGTAATCGCTAAGTAATAAAGACGAAAACAATTAAGGGAAAGACTAGGGTGAAGGGTTCACCTTAGGGGGATTAATGGGTTAGTCGGGTAACTAGCAAAGGGGTAAATAATTCGAGTAAAATCGATTGCTAATGTCTCAACAATCGATAATCATCAACAAAGCCATCGCATTTGTCTCAAATCACCCATATAAACATTTAGTCTAATCGTCTCTACCACCGTCGCTTAAGAGAAGATCAAACCATGTTTGATAAAAGGCAACTTTCGTTCACCCATTTCATCAAACACTTGGTGTTCATATGGGCAATACCCAAATCATTTACCACAAACTTACTAATTAACCAACCTAATACCCCACATGATCCACCCTTAGGCTCCCCTAAACCCTAGAGGATAATCTACTCACACATGGTAAAGGGAATCAAAGCACTAAAGGGAAGGGGGAGTTCAATCAACATTATGCTATGAGAAGAATAAAGATAACAATCAAAAGATGAACTATAAACTAGAAATGGAAATTGATTGCTAAAACAATAAAAAAGGTGAGAGATTTAATACCAAACAAAACTTATATTGATGAATATGGGGGAATGTCTTCACCCAAATCTTCAATACAAACCCAAGAAATGAAATGAAATACTAGAATCAACAACTTGAAATGAGAAACTAAACTAGATTAGGGAAATATTAGGAGAGTAATTAGGGATTAATTTGGGTTACAAATTTCTAGGGTTTCGTGCTAAGTAGAATGTCAAAAACTGCTTACAAAATAAATAAGGGGGGGTATATATAGGTCTCTCGAAATTAAGGAAGAAATTAGAAGAAGAGGCGAATTTTTCAGTCTTGTGTTCCCAGCCGGTCGACCGGCCGCCGGGCCTCTGACCGGCCTGGAGCACATCAGTGACTCCAGGAACTTTGCCTTCAAAAATCTCAAAATCTTCTAAGTATGTGAAAATGGGGGTCTGGGCCGGTCGACCGGCCGCCGGTCCCCCACCGGCCTGGAGCACCATTTCACACTCTATGGCTTCTGATGTAGGCGCAGGCCGGGTAGTCGACCGGCCGCCGGTAGGCCGGCCGGCGCTACCTTGGCCTTTACTTCACTTTTTCAGCATCTTTCATTTGTAGCGTGGTGGTCTGGGCCGGTGGACCGGCCGCCGGTCTGGGGACCGGCCTGGGCCACCTGATGACTCAACTCTTCACTCCTTCATCTCATCTTCGAATCCCGACTCATGCAAGACCCTATTGCTCCGATTTCTTCATTTCCGCCTTAATTCCTACAAATTAAGACCGACATTTATAGTACGGGAAATCGGGAAGCAAATGCAATCAAGGACACGCAAATCCGTGTAAACGGACCAAAATGGGGACGAAAATGAGGGGAAAAATGTGACTAATTAAATGCTTATCAAAATTCCCCACACTTAAGACTTACTCGTCCCCGAGTAAGTGAACAAAATTCGAGACCCATAAGTACCCTTATTCAACACTACACTAATACTAAGACTACTACCTAAACTACTAATAATATCCGACGGTAGGCAATTAACGGGCCTCCTCCGTCCCTTCAACTCACAACGAGATACTCATGAGGTAGAGTACCCCCTTGCAAGGCAAGTAGGGGCTTGCTCAAAATCGCGACGCATCCAAATGAAAAACACATAAGAACACGACAAAGATGCATCTAACAAAAGAAAAATCACATGCCTCATCCATGTGACGGAAATATCTAAAAGGAAAACCGTCTAAATAATGCATGATCCTTATAAGCCACTAATATCATAAAGCATGGAAAAATATTCGCCTCCTAGCGGTGCAAGTCTAATGAAAATTTCGAACCCCATCTACTATTAGCTTGGCCAAGAGCGATAAAATGGAAGATGGAAATGAAATCCTCGTGACGTTATTAAGCACAATAGCATATGGAATTCACGTTTCTCAAATAAATGAGACACAAGGGTCGTCCCGTCTCGCTATGCAACTTCAAAGGTGAATGATTCAAGAAGGATAAAAGGAAATTGAGATTTGAGTCTTATTGCTTGGAAATTTTTTTCATTTCACACTTTGCTTTCTTTTTCTTTTTCTTTCTTTTTGATTTGCATTTTGGTTTGCAATTTTTGGCATGAAAGCACACGGTTTCCGTCAAGGATATGCGGTCGGAACCAACAATAGGGGTATCCCCACCGTAGTGGCATCGAAAGGGGGCCTAGATATGGGCCCACTAGAATCCCTAGAAGTTCCGTTTTGCATTCCTCGACGAAAACAAGAAAAGATGATAATTGACTCAATATTTTCAGCTTGTTTGATTTGTTTCCTTTTTTGAGCAAAAGTGGAAGAACAATGAATCATGGTTGGTTGCATAGCAAGAACGGTCACCTAAGAATCCTTTCTACCATCGGAATAATCACATCAATCGAGGGTGTCGAGGTAGAATAAGCGCAAACTCGTGACTCGGCATTAGTAGACGGGTTAAAACTCACTAAAAATGCACAACCCAGGGCGTCTAAAATTCCACGATTAAGATGAACACTTTATGAATAAAAAAGTAGCAAAAAGGGACTATGCACATTCAACAAGTTTTACAAAAAGACAATTATTAAAACATTTTTCTAAATGCAACTATATGCCATGATGCAATCTAGCATATATACAACTTAAATGCACATGCTCTAACCGACTATATGACACATAGGCTAATGCTATCTCCTAACAGCACACAAGTGGCACACACGCCAATCAACAAAATTCACACCATCGTCATCAACACATCCCGTCCTCAAGTAAGAAGGAAAGGAGATAAAGGAGAAGAGAAATAGGAAAGATCTCACCAAAGCGTCTTCATTTTCCCTTTTTCGTGCCTCATATGATGTGGGGCGCACCTATGGATGGAGATAAAAAGAAACACACGGCAATATATACAAAATAAACTATATACAAACTAATCTAAACATATATTTTTTGGAAAATTTTCAATTTTTTTCGATTTTTAGGCATTTTTCAACTTTTTTCAAAAATCAACGATATATACAAAGGAAATAAAGTCCTCCCCACACTTAAGTCTTACTCGTCCCCGAGTAAGTGACTCAAATATGAAAGGAGAGAAAAAAGAAAAGGAAAAACAAAACAAAAAAAATTTTTTTGGGTTTTTCAATTTTTTGGGAATTCCCTCCCCACACTTGGTATTTACATGGTGTGAGGGGTGAATTCAAAGCAAATAACATGTTTTTGGGTTTTTAAATATTTTGAAAAATAAAAACTTGTTTTTGGGGTTTTTGATTTTTGAAGAATAATAACAATATGAACAATATATACAAGAGGGTTAGCTCTAAGTAAATGCATGAACTAAATAAAATTCCTAAAACTAAATGCAAAATGATATAATACAATGTCATGATCTAAGTAAATGCAAACTACACTATATGCTAATCTAGAGTTTCGCTGCGGTGGTAAGGTGCATAAATGCAAGCCCCTCATGGGGGTACCTCCCACAGGAAAGTCTAGTGTGCCATATCGGAGTCTCGTCGTGGCGGTAAAATGCATAAATGCACGCCCCTCATGGGGGTACCAACCACGGGAAAGTCTAAAAATGACACCAAACAAAATGCAACTACGCTATATGGATGCAAGGCTAATATGTGACGATATGTTACAAAATTAAATTCTAATGCAAGCCTAAATGGATGCAACTAAATGGATGACTAAGCTAAGAAATAATACAACTATCTAAATGCATGCGAAAATATAAATATGATGAAGATTTGGATTAAAAGGGATCATACTCATGGGTTTCCGGCCTCAAGAGTATCCAGTGAAATCAGAGGATGTAGTATCAAATTGGCCATGACTGGCCTCAGCAAAAGACGCATCTACATCCTGGGCTCCCGAACCAGAGCCGCCACCCTCCACAATCTCGAACCGTGGACCCATCCTGTCAAACCACTAGGCATTCTGAGCCGCAATCTCTGGGTCCACCTCCTCCTCATCAACTACCGGCTGAGTAAAACCCGGCGCAGAAGAATAATAGTCTGGCTGAACATTGAAATCTCCGAACACCCTAGAACCCTGATCATACCCGCCCTCTGGCCACATGAAATAGGACGGATGTGGGCCAACTGGCTCCCTATACCCCTCCCTACACCAATTATCGTAAGAAGGGTATTGGCCAAGAGCCAAGTCATAATACATCATGTCCATCCGCTGCGACAAAAGAGCTCTATCCCGAGCTTCCTCCTCACGCCACTTAGCTGCCGCCTCTCTCTCCGTAGCCGCTGCCTCTCTCTCCGTAGCTGCTGCCTCGGAGGCCAAAGTCATGTCGGCCATGAACTGGATCAAGGAGGGATCCAAAGGTGGGTAACTGGTAGTGGTGGAAGTGGATGCGTCGGGTTGGGATGAATTGGGCCAAGGGCGCCACTGCTGCTGATGATAGAAAGGGCTCATATAAGGCAAGGTGGTGGAAGTGGGGCCCCGCTCCTCTCTCCTATATGTAGTGACGGGGGCAGTAGGATCTCGCCTAAATGCGGTAACTGGAGCTAAAGGATCTTCCGGGGTTTCCTCAGTAGGCGGTGGTGGAGGGTTCTCCTCCACTAGGGGAAGGAGATAGTGCGCGCTATCAGGAACCACTTTCATAGCCGCACCATTCGGGAGGGGAATAGAATTGACCCCGCGAACCCTCCAATATGTCTTCCCGTCCTCAACTCTCTTTATTACCCACTCAAGCTTCTTAAAAATGTAATCCTCCGTCAACAATGAGCATCCCCCTAAACACCTCAAATTACGCTCATCTAGAGCATCTCTACAAAGGACATGAGCAATCTTGGTAACAATCCCCCCTAAATGGATTCCGGTCGGGCTAAATGGGTCATTGGCAATTTTCTGGAAGTGGATAACGACATGATGACCGATGTTGATCCCAAATTTGTTCGGCTTTTGGAACAAGTAAGCCGCCAAAATCGAAAGCTCATCGGCCCTAAAATTATGACACTCCTCTCTCCCAAACAACGTCCAACCCATAAACCTATGCCAAAACCTAATAGGGGCATTGTGGCAAGCATTTGCCGGCCTCTTAGTTCCCTTCTCAAATTCAAAGCCCGATATAGCAGTCCACACATCATTCACATTAAAGTTTTCGGGGACCTTGTACGACTTATGAAATTTGACCCCTAAAACCTTACAAAATTTCTCAAGGGGAAGGTTAAATGCAGTATTAAGAAGGCGAAAGGAAACAATTTTGACCATACCCGTATTTCTATCCTTCTCATGACTAAACGAACTCAAAAATTCCCAAGTAAGACGGGGGTAAGTACGGAAGTGCTGACCGTATAGTTCCCCCATCCCCAACCCTTTGAAAAGTTCAAGAGTG
>JAIUZE010005265.1:0-66903 GCA_022085475.1 Heliosperma pusillum
TTGTCACCAACCTTTTCTTTCTTACTACTCACATGCATTATATCTGTGGTTTGATCTAAAACATAAATCCCATTCATGGAAACTGCTTTACCATAAATCATTTCGTTTAAAGAGAAAATACAGCTATTATCCTTTATTACAAACGAAAAACCGTCCTTATCAAGTACGGAAACTGAAATAATGTTTTTAGATAAACTGGGTACATAGTAAGAGTTATTCAGAAATAACTCAAATCCACTCGGGAGTTGGATTACATATGTTCCCACTGAAACGGCAGCTACTCTTGCTCCATTTCCCACTCGCAGGTCCACATCACCCCTTGCGAGAGTTGTGATGTTTCTTAGCCCTGCAAATGATTACACAGATAAGAACCACAACCAGTATCAAGTACCCAAGTTCCGAAACTTGCATGGTTAATCTCAATCATATGAATTAAAGAAGAAGACATACCAACATGAGAGACGCGGCCTGCTTTTATGTCCTCACGGTACACGGGGCAGTTCCTCCTCCAATGCCCAAGCTTGTGGCAATGGTGGCACTCCACGTTACCTTCATCGCTCTTTGTCTTGCCTTGTGAGCTACAGCTAGTCTCACCAGGCCCACTCTTGCCTTTCCCTGACTTTTTGAATTTCGGCTTCCCTACAGCTAGGTTGGCCTTAGCCTTGCCCTTACCTTTGCCCTTGTTGGCAATCATGAGAACGTCCTGTTTCAGACTCCCACTCAATTTCAGATCACTCTCTGTCTGTACGAGGAGTGAGTGGAGCTGATGAAGACTCTTCTTCATATCATTCATATAGTAATTTGCCTTGAAAAGGGCAAAACCATCATGAAGTGAATGAAGAACGCGGTCTATGACGATCTTCTCATCAATTTTGCAACCAAGTGCCTCCAGTTTCTCGACATTCTCAATCATATTGAGAATGTGTGGGCTAACAGCTTGCCCCTTCTGGAGTTTTGCTTCAAAGAAGCGACAGGTATGCTCATAGCTAGCGATCCTCGGAGCTTTCGAGAACTCGTTAGAGAGCGTGGTGAAAATCTTATTCGCACCATGGGCAATGAATCGCCTTTGCAAATTTGATTCCATTGAAAAGATGAGTACGCTCTTTATCGCACCCGCCTCCATCATGAAATCACTATAAGCAAGTGATTCATTGGCTCCTGCATTGGGGCCTGGGTTGGGCGGTAGTGGCTCAGTCAAGTACTTGAGCTTACCGTTAGCAATGGCAGCATTCCGTAATGCCGCCACCCAGTCCGCAAAGTTGGACCCGTTATTCTTCAGTCGCGTTGACTGATTCATACTGTCCATGAAAATCTTAAGCCAGGACTCACGTCCGAGCGTGGCACTTGGCATTGGGTCATCAGTATGGCCAGCCATTTGTTATTAGCAGTTATATCTGTATATAACGAATTCAAAAACTGTGAAAAATAAAATAAATATGATAAGTATTCATCGTTTTAAATTTAAGTCTAATGCAAAAACTGTTTAATGCGATGACTCGTGCATTTATACAATTGACCTCCCTCAAGAATTATATAAATGATCTCAAGACTCAATTTCTGTAAATTGATAAGCCAACTTCTTGGCTAATTCTACTTTTAGAATTCCTGGTCGATAAATTTCTGTAAATTCTATCTTTAGTCCATCATAATCACGAGATATTACTCGGACTATAATGTTGAGGTAAAATAGGTCAACACATACTAGTTACCCAACGTAGAAGGGGTCATATGGAGAGTAAGGTCCTATATGCCTACCGACGAAGAAGGGGTTCATAATAGTTTTCCCTATAAAGACTAGTCTCAATTTTAGTTATAGGGGAAGGTCCCATCATCTTAACTTTAATTCATTTTAAGTGAACGAATGTCTAGCAACTCGAGAATGATTTAAACTAAGGCGATGGCCCTAAAAGCGAGTGACATCTGTATGTCCATGATTAAAATATTCAAACTGTATGAATCATTTTTCATGCATTTTTAGGTGGTTTGGTTTAGGCGGAATATGATGCAATTATCTATCATGTGAATAAAGCAACATGAATGGAAAAATAAAACGCAAAATAAAACACCTAGTGTGGCCTAACTACCAAAATGAACAAAATACAAGTTGGAATCCACCCTTGGACCCGAGAAGCTTGTCTTGATGTTCCATCTTGGTCCATATAGCGGGAGTGAGCCATCCGATCTCCATCTTGAATCTTCTCAAAATACATTTTAAAATTACAAATGTAAACCTATTTACATTCTAATTCAAAATGATTCCAAAAATTAAAATTACAAAGGGGAGAGACGAGATCTCAAAATACAACCAAGACTATGTTTCCATCATTACGAAAACATAATCTACTAAGGCCACACTAGTAAATTACAACTGATTGTACAAAAATGCGTAAAATTAAACCATTCAAACAACATTCAACATAATAAAAGCATCAACTAAAAATTAATTATTCATTCAAGACATAATTCCGTAATTATGTAGAGTAATTTCTCCAAACCACCTTTTAAACTGATTAAATTATGTGATTATTCCGTAATAAGTCACAAAATTCGTATCAAACAAATCCAACTTTAACATTATTTTAAACCGCTTTAAAATAATTAGGTATCAAATAATTGCGAACCGATTCACAAAAAACGAAAAAAAAAATTATTATTTTTTTTTCGGTACGGGTACTGTTCACAGCCAGGAATTTTTTTTTTTTTTTTCGAAAACAGCAGTACGGGTACTGTTCACTGAACAGCAGCAAAAATTTTTTTTTTTTTTTTCGAAAACAGCAGTACCGGTACTGTTCACAGAACAGCAGCAAATTTTTTTTTTTTTTTTTCGAAAACAGCAGTACGGGTACTGTTCACAGAACAGCAGGAAATTTTTTTTTTTTCCGTTCGTTTTTTTTTTCGGTTCAATTAACACAAAAAAAAACTATGATGAATAGAAATCGTTTATGGTTGCTATTAGAACAAGATTAGCATATTAATTAATGAAACAAGATCAATCGTATATGCTAAAAACTATATAGCAAAAAACAAATTTTTAATCTCATCAACAAAACGAAACCATTTACGTAATTTAATCTTTATTAAATCAAACATCTACAAATTTTTCATATGATTATTCTAACCGATTAAAATACCAATATGAAAAATCAAATGGAACAAGAACAACCAAAATCAAAGGCGGAAAAATTGAAACCACACGGCACAGGAAAAAAAAACCAGTCCGTGTAAAAAAAAAATTCCGACGCAAAACAAGATGCAAAATCCATAATATGAAATTCATAAAATATTATTTTGTAGCCTTATGCTCTGATACCACTTGTGAGAAAATATCCGTATATTTCTCCTCTAAATTTCAGGATTATAACAAAATTATAAGATACGAAATAACGAGTCATATATGAAAATAACAATATGAATAAGAGATAAAAATCAACCTTTGGTCCTTGCAAATTGGCCTAAGAACAATATCAAAAGTATGATATCTCCTACTAGTTGCACCCAAGATGCTCTTTGATATGCCTTAATCGTGCTAGAACGATTATACAAAAATTACCGCTAATTTTATGTGAGGTTTGATGATAGATCTAGAGAGAAAAATTGAGAGAAAAAAAATCACCCTAGGTTTTTGTGTTTTGTGCCGTCACTTTCTATCACCAACCATAGGTATTTTTTTTTCTTTTTATTCTCTCCTAATCCTTCTAGCTATGTTTTCCTAAAAATAAGAAATTGCAATTAGGATTCTATCCAAACCCATTTGGACCGAGTAGATATATCCATTTATTGCTTCATATTTTTCCGGTCACACCTAGTAAATAACATCCATTGTATTATTATAATTATCGTCACTAATATCGTCATCTTATTAATAAGTCCACTCAACCTTTTGCAGTCGATTTATTAATACATGTCTGACAATATTTACAATAATTATTACGAGTAATACATTTTGCTTAATTAAATATAACGGTTTATATTTAATCACGAATTAACTGATTAGTTCGTTTAAGCTAACATTATTTACATTAATTAAATATAACAGTTTATATTCAATTTACGAATTAACAGTTTAATCCGTCTATCATCATCATTTTTGACTAACCTTTTAGTCAAATACATCGACTAACCTTTTAGTCGTATAAGGCATCAATATGACTATATTATTCATATAATCACATCTCTCAGACACATCCTATAGGCGTGACTTATAGGGACCAGTTGATCACCGCCATAATAAAATGACAATAACGTCAAACTTCTAGCGAGCCAACCGTTATTGATAAACGTTAATCAACTGATAATTATACAAAGTATACCCTGTGAACCTACAGAGATTTATTTATGTTATTGCACTAACTGTGGAGGACACTGGCTCCAACAATCCCACCATAGTACATAATAACTTCTAAGAAAAAATATTGTAGTTGTTGTCACTTACCATTTTTTATACGTGGATATGAAAGTCTATGTTGTCCTTCTAAAATGCAAATCAAATAATCCAAATGTACATATTTATTATTATACCAAAACAAAACAAATAAGCATTAAATACAAAAATGAGATAATGAGATGAAGACTACACAAGACAAAAACTAAAAAACTAATAGCGGAAAAAAAACTATAAATATATACTACGTACTTGTCAATTGTTGGCATGAGACACAAGTTATCATCCAAGGATAGAAAGAAAAGTTGAATTTGGAGTGTATTGATAAGTATAAAAAACGTGTTGTAAATAAGGAATTGTAAAATAAGTTAGGTTAAAGGGATATGAAAAAAGTGTTTAATTGCAAAGTAATAATAATGGAGTGAAAACAATTTAGTAAACAAATAAAGCAGTCAAAATGAGAGAGATGATGAGGCTTGAACTTTCTTATAGTTATTTATAAGACGATAATTACAAAGAGTTGGTAATGAAGATGTAATAATAGGTATCAATTGAGATATTTAATTTTATTTTTTTTATTGTGTCAAGGTATACAAAAAGACAAGAGAAAATGAAAGTGCAACATTATATAAGTTTCTCATTATTTTTTATTAATTATAGAGGTTATGTGGCAAGAAAATGAGAGCTGACATGTGTCACTTCCATAGAGACTCAACAAGCATTTTTATATTATTGTAAGATAACTCTGTTTTCATATTCTTATATATATTTCAAGGTACTCACTTCTCTTTTTAATTTTTGTCAAATATTATAATATGTGAAATGTATACTCATATTAAAACTCTTTTTTCATAAGAAATTTTTAATGATATATGGAGTACCTTTTATAATTCTCAAGCTAATAATGTTTAAAATTACAAGTCACGACTCACCTTGAAAAATGAAAACATCATACAAAAAAAACGTAGTGAGTATTTCTTTCGCCAATAAGGAAATTTAATTAGTGATTTGCCAATTTGCTCATATATTGTTATTTGTTTCCCTATTTAAGTGTGAGTGTAATTTGGAGGAAAAGTCTATATATATATATATAGAAGATTGGCATTCATTTACATAAAATTTCGTTATGCTTTTACCGTAGTTTAAGAGAAAAATTAGTTTCCTCATTTATAATTAGTCATACACCACCTACAAACAGAAAACAATGATTATAATTCTAAAATGTAGATACAAATAAATTACAATAGTAAATCTCCTATGCGACGGACTCATTCCCCACTTTTTTGCAAAATTTGACCACTTTTTGTTAAATAGTGACTACCTTGATAATAAATGTCATTTTCAAGTCATAAAAGATGGTTACTGTTTATTAATAAATGGTCACAATTTATCAAAAAGTGGTTACACTTAACCCGTCGCATATGCGACGATTGTAAACAAGAATTTGTGAAAATACAATGGTAGATTATATATATATACAAAAGAAAACTAATCTATATTGTTTAAAGCATATTAAAGCCGAGCTTCCGGGCCATAGATTCATAGTCCTCTTCATCACAACAATTTCCAGTGACAAAGTATATTATACTAAATTTAACTTTATTTGATTCAAATTTCATAATCGCTAATTATACTTGGGACAAAATCAATTTGAACTATTAAACTAAAAGTCATTTCTGATTGGTTTGGTCAGTTCACATGTCCAATTATACAAAAAAAAAAAAAGCTTTATTCGAGTTTGATTCAAATTTAAAACCAAGCTAATAAAACTGGATCAATTAGTGAGGTCAATTTGTGATAAAAATATAGCTATAAATATATTTTTTTAATCAAAATAAACAAAACTTTGATACGGATAATAATTGAGTATCGAACCCCCAGTCTCGCAGTTCGAGTATGACAGCTAAAAAAGAACATAATAAAGTATTAACCTAAGTGACGGTGGTCAATGTTTTTTTACCCAGCAGTGGACCCGAAAAGCATAGAAAAGAAAAGGTAAGTGGTTCATCAACTACCTAACTTTAGTCTAGTTACTTAGCTGTTTGCGGAGCAAACAGTAAAAATATAAATAAATAAACGTTGTTATATTCATGGAGTTGGACTAGATTCAACAAAGTTCAACCCATATGTATGACATTTTTTGGTAGGATTAATTTAAGTGAAAAAGACGCATAAATTGATCATATCACAAATTCATGATTATAAAAAAGAACATAAATTTAGATTCAATAGAGTTTTCTTCCCCAACTTTAACCATATCATGAAACAGCTCGGCTCACTGAATACGGACACTATCCGTCACAAGCTGAAGTCGGATAGTGTCCCTTTCACAATATACAAGTGGAAGAGCAAGTGTGGGGATCAATCTGCCCTTCACCTGCTCTCCCGCTTGCATATTGTAAGAGGGACACTATGCATCTTCAACTTGTGATGGATAGTACCCGCCTTCGATAAGAAATTGTGATCATAAAAAAAGATAAATCAAATAAGAGTAGGTGCGTGTAAGACAAAAAAATGTAAAAGGAGATACTACCATAGCCATTAAATTGATCACATGACAAATTCATGATTATACAAGTCCATAAGAAATGGTCCCTTTGAAAATCAAGTATGCCCAAACACAAACAACAGAGCTATATCAAAACTCTGTGCTTAGTAATTTTTAATAACACCAATTTCAAAGATGGACCATAGAAATAAATTGTATTAATAATATATCTTCAATGAACAATGAAACAACAAATTCCAATTTCAATTAAACCGGATAAACGAATAAATAATTATCTACTCCGTATTTCGTATTTTTCATTATAATTGTGATAAATTAATTTTTACACACTTATAAAACCAACTTTTCTTTTGTACTCCCTCCATTCAACTCCACACTACACATTTCTTTTTTCACGTTTGTCAATGCGCGTTTTGCGTCGTAAATATAGTTCGCTACGTATTTGCAAAATTATACGAGTTAGATATTTTTAATATACTTCTAAAGACGAATCAAACAAGATCCCACATGGCCACATGAATATATTTTCTCCTATGGATTAGCCGGAAATTGAAAGATTCAGATTCTTCTTACTTGTGAATAATGTCAAAAAGAGAAATGTGTAGTGTGGAGTTGAATGAAGGGAGTATATATCTTCCTCACTTTCGTTCTTTGTCTCTTGTACATATTTCCTTCGTTCTTCTCTCTATCTTTTTGTTATCTTCCTACCCAAATATTACATCCAAATTATTTAAACTTCACATCACAATGGTGATATTACATCTAAATTGTTCAAACCTCAAACCACAACATTGTTTCAAAACAAACTTAAATAAGAGTTAATGTATGATTAGGGAGTCGACAAAAGAGAATCAGAGTATGAATATACTAATTGTGATTATGCTTAATTTTAAATTTATTTTTATATTATTTATTATAAGAGGGGAAGTCGTCAGTCTAATAAATTGGGGTATTGTCGTAAATTTAACATGTTTTACGTCGGAATCAGACTAAAGTGGCAAGATTTGATCAAAAATAATTTATAAGGGTGTAAAATATTAAAAAACTTTTATGAGTATAAGTTTAGAAAAGTTGATTTAATTATAAGGATATAAAGATTAATTTATCCTTCTAATTATGTTATTACTTGATTATAATAAGAGGAGATGACCTTGGGTGTTCGTTTAGTTCAATGACATACTTGAAAGAGAATAATCATTATGCAAATTTGAAGGAAAAATTGTTCTAATAAGCGGAATATACAAAACCATTAAGTAAAAACTTATTATAGCTGGGAAATGTAAAAAAAATAAAAATAACAATGTACAAATACATGAGTAGAGATCCGTGTCCCACTTTTAGGTCACATCTCTTTAAAATCTTGACACATCAAACTTAAAATAATAACATGTTAATATTATACTTCCTCCCTTCAACTCCACTCTACCACTTTCTTTTTTGTACACTATTCACAAGTGATCATATAATTGCAATTTTCTCTCAATATATAAGTAAAAAATATATTCATGTGTGATCTTGTTTGATTCGTCTTTACGAGTACATTATTAATATCTAACTTTTATAATTTTTGCAAACACGTACCTAACGATATTTACCGTGTAAAACACGTCTTAGCAAATGTGAAAAAGTTTTTTGGTAGAGTGGAGTTGAAGGGAGGAAGTATATCAAAGTGTTAATGTGTAATTAGAATAAGTAATAGAATACAAAATGAGACAGATGATCTGCTCTCACAATAACACTAGGTAAAAAACTTAACCTTCAAAATAACTTAAATTCAAGAACTCATTCCTTCAGTCATCTTTATTTGAATATCCAACTCAAATTCGAGTTTTATAATCTCTTATTACCACGATAGGTTAATTAATGTTCATCAAAACTTAAGTTAAAGCTTAAAAAATATACTATGCGTATATTTTTTTTCAAGATGGCACTTTGTAGTAGAATAAGTCTTATTTGAAGCAGTTTTAAGTTAAATTCTCATGATAATCAACTACTTTTCATTTAAAAGTAATTTAAATTAGATATAAATACGTCTTAATTTTAGACCGTCTCTGAAGTATATCCGTATATATGATCTATATTCTATAATGCTACACTCCTACCTTCAAAGCAATGGAATCAAAGGCACAAAAATCAATGTTATTCTAAAGTATTTGAAGTCAAAATTGAAAGTACGACCAAATCATATCATCATGATGATTTTGCAGGCTAGACAACAAAAGTTCATCTAGTAATAGTGTGTAGTGATAACCAACAGATATCTTTTCAACACAATGTTGGACCATTTTAAGGTTTTCAAATTTTCTCTTAATTCATATTCATGCAATCCTAATTATTTGAGATTTTTTCTTTTAGAAAACTATCCTTCACTTAAAGAAAATTTAGAAAAATTGTTCCTAGTAGATAATTTTTAAAACAAAAACTGACTTGTCCTTTAAATTTTAAAAAAAACTTAAACTTAAGTTTAACGAGTATTTATGTATAGACTTCGAGTATTCATTTTAGCTTCTTACGGAGGATAAATGGATAATATAAAAATAGTTGTATTGTTTTTTTGAAATGAGCTTAAAGCATAGATAACCCTATGAGAATAAACTAATGACATGTTACTCTTAGTCATTAATAACATAATATATGGTTCTTGAAATCCAAAACAACCACAAACACGTTTAATTCTTAAATAAGACAACACTACTGACATTTCACGGATTCCTTATGTTGACGAAATGTAAACTAAATAAACACGTTTAATTAGTAAGAAAACAAACAAAACAAGATTAGTACCGTTAAAAAACAACCATATATTATATATATACTACCGACTACAATATTTTTCTTTTTCACAAATCATTACTCATACTCTAATTTTATTTAACCTCAATTGCTACATTACTCATCACAACTCAAATCTTTTATACAAGATCGAGTATTCCTTACAACAAAAACAAATTAAAAAAAACAATATTACAAACTTTTTCTTTCCAGTATTCTCTCCAACCTTCTCATTTACGATCAAATAAAGTATCTTATCCGGTTTAAGAGAAAGAGAAGGTCGATAACATTGCTTAAAAAAAGACAAACATTTTAAATCAAGCTTCATTAACATACTACTACCAAATTTTCCACTAATTAATTCCTCATTATAAAATTAATTAAGACGAAGATTTTCTGGAAGGAGGCTTCTGAGTAACGACACTAGACGGCGGCGGAGTAGTAGTCGTAGTAGTAGTCGTATTGCCACCGTGTGCGGCGGAGGAACCACCGTTTCCCGTAACATTCGCCGGAGATTTGTCAGTGATCTGATCGACAGGAAGCGAATCGGACGGCGGAGGAAAGTCGAATGACGTCAGCTCCGGTAGAATTACTCTTGAAGCTTGACGACGGTGACGCGACATTGCGGTGGTTTTCACGGAGAAGAGAGAAAGTTTGAGGATTAATTTTTTTTTTTTTTTTTGGAGTTGATGTGTGTAAGTGTTTTGTGTGTCACTAACTCTTGAGAAGTGGCGGTATAAATAAAGAGGGAGAGGTGAAAGGTGTTTTCACGCGCTTTTGAGGGAGTTGTTTGGATGGATTACAGAAGATCGTTTTTAGGTATTTTTTTCTTCTAAGTTTTACGCAAATTTTCATTTGTAACGGATACTTTTCGTCGCTTATAAGCTGTAACTTTGTAAGCAGACAACAAGTGGGAGAAGCCAAAAAGATTGTGAGAGATCACAAGCCAATGCGAAGGTCAAGCTTTATCAATACTCGGTTGATGAGTTAGGTTATGACACAAATTCTCATTTGTGACGATCACTATCTGTCACAAGCTTATAACAGATTGAATTGATCTCACAAGCTTACAAGTAGGAGGGCAAATGGTAAACCACTAATGTCCCACTTATCCTCCACTTGCAAGCTTGTGAGAAGGATCTGACACGCCACAAGCTTGTAGCGAATAGACCCGTCACAACTCACAAGCAAAACTAGTTGAGGTTATGGTTAGTTTTGTTGGAGGCGGTTTTTAGATTTACGAGAAAGTAATTCCGTTTAGTAATCAATGAGCCACGCGGTAAATAAAGAGGTCATCGTTGGTGGTTTTAAATAATATTTTTTATGAAGAGGTGAAGGGTTTGTTTAATTTTTTTTTTTAAAACAAGTTGTTATAGATTGAGTTCTAAGTCAAGTAAATGGTGAAAACTAAAAAGGTTATGGACTTATGGACATCTAACCAAAGTTACTTATGTAACATCTTATCTTATTTTGTCGGATGTTCAGTTTTGACTATCCTGGTAAACTACTCCGTATTAAATTCACCGTCCCAATTAACTTTTTAATTAATATAACTTGTTTTAAGTTGAACGTTACACCAAAAAAACCACTCCCTAGGTCTCGCTCAGTGGTCATCCTTTCATTTTTGCACAAAACTCTAAGAAAAGAATATGAGACCATTTGTAGTTATACTTAGTAACTGACAAATGGATAATAGCCCATTGAGAGCCAAATTACTCATAAAAAAATCTTCCTAATATAGAACGGACAACCATTGACTGAGACACCCGAAAAGAAAATATGATAACAATTAACTGAAACGGAAGGAATAAAAGATAAAAATTACGAATAATTTCATTTCTATCAGAATCATAATGATTATTCATAGGCAAATTTGGCTACAAACCACAATATTAACAAGACTCAAAAAAGTTTTTTGTCAAGCCAATTGTCTCGCATTTTCAAATCGGTTATGAAAAGTCAAGTTTGAGCTCTATAGACTATAATGCACTTTTCATGTGACGGACGGATCTGTCGCAAGCTTGCGACAGGTCAAATCTCCCTCAAAAAACCAAGTGGCAAGGCAAGTGGGGTGCAAATGGAGCCCCCCACTTGCCTTGCCACTTGCTCTTTGTAAGGGGAATTTGACTCGTCGCAAACTTGTGACAGGTCGCCCCGTCACAAACAAGACTTATTACTAATAAAGGACGAAGGAGGCACAATTGGAAGCTATTACGCACAAGGAACCTTCCCCCTTGCTAAATTCTTGGCTTTTGAGCTAGGTTACTCAATTATAATGGTTTCACATTTGAAAATGGATGATTATTAAGAAAAAATGTTTTTTATTTTCGTTTAGGTGAAGTGAAGTAATATTTTTCGCTTTCTTTTTTCACTTGATCGTAAAAATGCCGTCTAATTAAGAGATCATGGATATTCAAATTTTGTATAATCTACACAACATGTCAATAAATAGGCGGGCTCATAAAGTCATAATGGAGTTATTACATGACTAATATTCTAGGATTCACTAAAACCTAAATAGATGTAATAGATAACGTCATTTAAATCCCAATAAACACATTAATATCCGTCATTTACACACATTATAGTACTTGCAAGAACATAATATTTTCAAAATAGAGACAATTTAATAAAAAAATCAGTCTTTCTTGTGTCGGATATAAACTTCACAAGCTTCTAACATGTCAAGTATTTCTTACTTGGGTTAGATAAAGGCATAAAACAAGTAAAGTGAATTACAAATGACTTATTTTTTTCTACTCATGTGGATAATATTTGATCTCGTCACAAGCTTGTGACAGATATGTCCGTCACAAACGAGAATGTATGTTTAATCAATTATCTTAGGCATATACAATAAAAGTGAAATAGAGATGGAAATTACACATACTAAAGTTGTATGAACCCGTACATGCATACATAATTGATAGTCCGCCAAAATGGGCCGTTCAATAAGGCCCAAACATACCATCAAAATACCCAAATCGCTCATGCAAACAGCTTACCGAGTTTACTTTAAATATTAATATGATCCGTAGATAATCACCTGTGGATCCGTGGCGCAATGGTAGCGCGTCTGACTCCAGATCAGAAGGTTGCGTGTTCGATTCACGTCGGGTTCAATACCCGGTCCTCTCACCCGGATAATATTTTTCACCTTCCTTTAATTTGTCTCATTTTATTTAAAATACAAGTATTTATTATTATCACGGGCGAAAAACTTGTGGTGGACTAGATAACACGGACACTCCTCCTAACTACCCGTTCCGTGTCAAACACTATGTCGGATACATGGACACCTATAAATAAGGAATGAGACGTTGAAAAACTAAAAGAGATTGATTAGAACACGGGTTGGGTTGGAAATGAGAATAAAATACAGTCAAAGTCAAATTTTATCTTCAATTATTTACATTTCATTTCAAATACCAATATAAAATAAAATCGTACGTTATTTATAACTATAAAATATATATTTTATTAAATTTAAATGCCGTGTCCCGTGTCCTAAATTTCACGAGATGCCGCATCACGTGTCCGTGTCCGTGTCCGTGTCCGTGTCCGTGTCCATGTCCGTTTTCGTGCTATCTAGGCGGTGGACTAAAAGCAACAACAACTAATCTTTGTTCAAACAATGGTAAATTTGTTAATCCATGCTTTTTCAACAACAAGTTGATGATCCAATTAACTTGTGTTTAAGACTAAAGAAAGCAAGCGTAAATAAACCTCCTTCTTAGCGGGGTGCTTTTTAATGTTAATGTCATTGTTGTTCAAAATATGTAAAAATAGATAATTATCAAACCGATTCATAATTAAAGATTATACTCGATAAGAAATATCGAAGACGAGAACCCGTGAGAATTAGTTTTGGCATTTCATACGTGTGTGACATATTTAAGATACGTACTCTTAAGGTACATTTTAGATACACATGATATGAGCCTATGAGCCTATGAGGTACATTCAGCATATGTGAAGTATATTTTAGATATGTCTAAGATTAGTTTTTGAATATAATCATGGATATAGAAGCTATAGTTCAAATATGCCTAAAGTATATCATAAATACACTTGATTGTTGGCGGACGTTGCACTGATTAAGAACCGAAGCTTTCATTTGCAATTTCTTAATACATTCTCAAAATATATCACATGATATTCATGAACCGACACTTCTCACGATACTCCCCCGGGATGAGAACTAGCGTTTGACATTTGCAATTTTCTCGAGCTTTTATAAAATATCCTTATATCCTCCTAAAAGGTTACTACATTTCAACCCGATGGCCCAATCTTTACTTGACAAACTACTCCCTCCGTTTAATTCATTTAATTGTCTTTTATATTCTTTGTAACATATTTTAATAAAAAACAAACAATATACTTAGACAAACGCATATATTTTGACAATTTGGTCATTATTTACTTCTCACCAAACTCGATTTAACCAACTTAAAATAACCCGTAACCGATATGACCTGATACCTCTCACACTTCCCTCCATAGAAAATGAGAGCTTCAACAACTAATATGTCACCCGAGTGAGTGACAAACAAACAGAGCCGTCAATGATGAGGTTTGTAACAAAACTTGGACCAATTAATCCAATCAAATACTTGAAAAATCAGGGTTTTGGGATCTTCACATTTTCAACAAAATCCACATATAAAAAGAACCACTCTAAATCTTCTAAAACCCAGAAAACTGTGCCTAATAAACCGACAATTCTTAAAAGGGATACTAATGATTCTCTTTTTAGCGACATTACTGAGATTTTAGGTACTGGAAATCTTGATTTGGGTAAGAATGGTGGTGATGTTGGCGGGGTTGAACAATGCACACCAACTGTTCGACGAAATGGCAAAAAGAAAAATGAGGGTGAAACTGGAGAATTGTTGGTCAAGGGAGATACCCAAGTGGGGAAATTGGGTGGGAATGATTTTAGCGGTGTTGTAGGTAGGATAACGAATATTGTAAGGGGTGATCATGGCGAGATTTCGATGGAGGAACGGTTGGATGAGTCGGGTTGCGAATTGAGTTCCGACATTGTTGGTAAGGTGTTGAAGAGGTGCTTTAAAGTGCCACATTTGGCTAAAAGGTTTTTTGATTGGGTGAAGGTGAAGAATGAGAGTTGTCTTAGCACCGAAAACTATAACACCATGTTGTACATGGCAGGGGATCGAAAGGACTTTGAATTGGTTGAGAAGTTGGTAGAAGAAATGGGGGAGTATAACTGTGAGAAAGACATTAAGACTTGGACTATAATACTCGTGCATTATGGCAAAGCGAAGTTGGTAGGGAAGGCATTGTCGTTGTTTGACAGAATGAGAAAATCGGGAATTGAACTTGATGTCGAGGCTTATAGAATACTGATCCAGTTACTTTGTAATTTTAGGAAAGGTGAAATCGCGTTGGAATTTTACAAGGAGATGGTGCAAAAGGGGTTTGAGCTTGATAGTAGGCTTTACCCGCTGTTGCTTAATTGTCTCGCAGATTGTGGGGATGTTGACGGGGTTTATTTAGTCGTAGATGACATGATCAATGTATCTAATATCCCTGAAAATGATGCTTATTGTTCTGCTCTAAAGAGTTTATGCAGTAGAGGTCGTATTAAAGAAGCTTTGGAGTTGATTCGCGACCTTAACCATAAAAACGTGACTCTAAGCCCTTTATTTTTTGAAACCTTAGTGAAGGGACTTTGCAGAGCTAATAGGGTAGAAGACGCTCTAGAAATGGTTGATATTATGAAGAAAAGAAATGTTGTTAGTGAGGGGGTTTACGGGGCTCTAATTAATGGATACTTGAGGAAAAAAGATGCTTCCAAGGCTTTGGATATGTTTCATGGCATGAAGGAAGCCGGATTTACACCGTTGACTTCAACTTACACAGAGTTGATGATACACCATTTTAACTCGAACCAGTACGAGGAGGGTTGTGCTCTATATAGTGAGTTGTTGGAAACGGGTGTTAAGCTTGATACAGTAGCATACACGGCCATGATGGCTGGCCATATTCGACATGACCATATTGAAGCCGCTTGGAAAGTATTTCAAAACATGGAGGGGGAAGGAATCAAACCCACTCAAAAATGTTTCGTAATTTTCACAAAGGAGCTCTGTAAGAGCTCTTCTAGGGCTAATGAAATCATTAAACTGTTGACTTATATGCTGGAGTCTAAGATTAACATCGGAAAGGAAATCTACGAGTGTGTGAGATCTTATTTGTTTAGAAACAAAGACATAGCAAACTCAGAGCAGGTCAAGGATTTACTAAGGCGAGGAAGAAATTGTGGTGACATTCCAGCATCTCAAGACGCAAGTTCACCTGGGAAGATTGAAAATGGAGGGTCAGACTCCGTTGACTCAAATGATAACGTTATGTTGCTAGAGCCTCTGCCACGCACTTACAGCGATGAACATCTTCATGAAGTTTGTTCCATTTTGTCATCGGGTAATGATTGGTCTGCAATGCAAGAAGCTTTGGAGAAGTTATCAATTTGTTATACACCCGTTCTTGTTTCCGAGATCTTGCACAAATGTAGCCAGCATGGCTCAGCTGTTCTGCATTTTTTCTCTTGGGTTAGAAAGCAACCTGGTTATAAACACACAACTGAAACCTACAACTCAGCTATAAAAATAGCTGGTAAAGGTAAAGATTTCATACACATGAGAAATATCTTCAATGAGATGCGAAGAAATGGCTGCTTGGTGACTCCTGATACTTGGACAATCATGATCATGCTGTATGGTCGAATAGGCCTGACCGATATTGCCACAAGAACTTTCAGTGAAATGAAAGCGAGTGGGTGCAAGCCAACAACAAGTACATACAAGTACTTGATGTTGTCCTTGTGTGGGAAAAAAGGGAGGAAAGTGGAGGAAGCGGTTAGACTATTTTCCGAGATGATCAATGCAGGATTCGTTCCTGATAAGGAAATGGTTGAAGTTTGTTTCGATTGTTTTTGTCAAACAGGTGAGTTGGAAGAAGCAAAGAAGTGCTTAGAACATCTCCAAAAAGTTGGGTTTAGTACACCTCTAAGCTACTCCTTGCTCATTAGATCTCTTTGTCGAACAGGGCATTTGGAAGATGCCCTAGCGCTAGCAAGTGACATTCAAGAAGTTCATCGACCCACTCTCGATCATTATGTCTCTGCAAGCCTAGTTCACGGTCTTCTAAAGAAGGGACGATTAGACGAGGCATTGTCCAAAATAAATACCTTAAAAGAAGCAGGTATTCACCCGAGTATCCATATCTATACATCTTTAATATCGCATTTTTGTAAGGCGAAAGACATAGATAGAGCATTAGAGATTTTCAAGACAATGTGTGAAGAGGGATGCCAGCCTACTGTTGTGACATACACGGCATTGATTGACGGGTATATACGCACAGAAAATTTCGAGGATGCTCGAAAACTCTTTCTGAAAATGAGGTTTAAAGGCCCATTTCCGGATTTTAAAGCTTACTCTGTAGTAATTGCAGGCTTATGTGAGAGCGGAAAATCTGAAGTAGCCATGGAATATATATCAGAAATGTTGAAAGATGGTATTGTACCTAGTACGATTAATTTTCGGACCGTTTTCTTTGGGTTGAATAGAGAAGGCAAACATGATTTAGCTCAGACAGTTGTGCATCTAAAGCATAATGTTTGCAGTAAACGCAAGTTCTTAACAACACAGTCAGAAATGTAATTACATTCTCGTATTTCTTTTTCCCAACAGTCGGAATTTTTTTTTATCTAAGGAGAGCTTTATTGGTTTTTTCAGTCGTCAATATTCACTTCAATTCCTTTACCTCTTTGAGCTTTTCATGATAAGTAAGGTTATTCGCTTGAGATCGGATGAAAGAAACCAACCCGCTTTTTACCTCAGGTACTCCCCTTGTTCGTTATGCATCTAAAAGTGCTCATTTTGGGGGGTTATTATTATACAGTTGGTTTCTTTTGTGACGGCCGTAAGTTGCGATGGAGGAAAATCGACCTTTTTATGATAAAAAAAATGTGCCCCTTTTTATGATAAAAAGTACCGCTATACCACCAACTTTTTTTTATTAGAAAGTGATCATTAATTTTTATTATAGAATGGTCATTTTTTCCCGAAATGATCACATTTACCTTGTCGTAACTTAGGACCGTTGCAAGTGAGATTTGCTGTTATAAAATATCAACAATGTTGTAGATGTATGTTTTTCTTCACACACACCTATCACTATCCATTTTTATCCTCACACATTTAATCTAAAAAAATTGTACAGTTTACTGTTAATAACAGAAAAACAAAGTGGCAAATTACTGTTAATGTTCCCGCGAAATCCTCTCTACATATTTCAAGGGAAATATTATTACCTCTCAAAATACCATTTCCTTTATTCTGATCATTTTCTCCTAAATTTCCTCACAATCAACATTGCATTTTCACCTTCAATCCAACCTGTAATTCCTCCTCTAATCTTTCATTTCCGCAACGCCGAACAAATAAAATAAAATTTCAGAGGAAAAAAAAAGGAAACAACTTCACAACCCCACCCCATTTCCGAAGCGTCCTGAGTTCAATTCCCCATGGGAAATTGTTGCCCCGGAGGCAACACCAGTCCCACGGAATCCCCGGACGATCAACAGCCGGATAATGGTGGGTCCACATCCAACAACAATGTCCCAGATGGGTCCTCTAAGCCGGCCCCTGCACCGAGCTCAAAGCCTACCAAACAAGGCCAGATTGGACCGGTGTTAGGCCGGCCCATGGAAGATGTCAAGTCGACTTACAGCTTCGGAAAAGAGCTGGGCCGGGGTCAATTCGGGGTGACCCATTTGGTAACCCATAAGCAATCCGGGGAGCAATTCGCCTGCAAGACTATTGCCAAGAGGAAACTGGTGAATAAGGAGGATATAGAAGATGTCAAAAGAGAAGTCCAGATTATGTACCATTTAACGGGTCAGCCCAATATCGTTGAGCTTAAGGGTGCGTTTGAGGATAAGCATTCGGTCCATTTGGTTATGGAGCTTTGCGCGGGTGGAGAACTCTTTGATCGGATCATTGCCAAAGGTCATTATACGGAACGTGCAGCTGCTTCTTTGCTCAGAACTATTGTTCAGATTGTGCATACTTGCCATTCTATGGGTGTAATTCATCGTGATCTTAAGCCCGAGAATTTTCTTTTGTTGAATAAAGATGAGAATTCTCCTCTCAAGGCCACTGATTTCGGTTTATCAGTTTTCTTCAAGTCAGGTTTGTGTTTCGAAATCTGAAAATCGGGTTAGTTGGGTTGAATCAGTTTAGTTCACTATATTTTTCGAGCTGAGCTTTCTTGAATCTTGCCCAATTCGGACATTGTTATAAATTATATCGTATATCTACATGCAGGGGATTCATTCAAGGATATAGTTGGAAGTGCCTACTACATAGCGCCAGAGGTCTTGAAGAGAAAGTATGGGCCAGAAGTCGATATATGGAGTGTCGGGGTGATGCTATACATTCTCTTATGTGGAGTTCCTCCCTTTTGGGCAGGTACTTTTCCCGAAGATTTTTGCATCCCTAATTTGATTTCCACGTGTAATGTTGCGGTTTTCGGATATTGAATGCAAATTTACTTGTCACAGAAACCGAACATGGTATATTCAATGCGATCTTAAGGGGTCACGTCGATTTCACGAGTGATCCATGGCCCCAAATTTCACCTCAGGCGAAGGATTTAGTCAGGAAGATGTTGAACACTGACCCAAAACAACGACTCACAGCTTATCAAGTTCTCAGTAAGTTCCTTGCAACCTGAAAATAGGGTTGTAATGCAGTTGTTCGCTAGTTTAGCTGGGAAAGTCATTCACAATGGTATTCATGGCCTAAATTTTGAACCTGTCTGCATAAAAATTGCTCTCATTGGCTCCATTATAGTCGGAAAAGAAAAAAAATAAGTAGGGTTGGATGTAGTCGGAGTTAAAATGTGATTAGTATATAGAAACGTCGAGTAAGTTTTCATGTTTTCGTTGTCAGATCATCCATGGATTAAAGAAGATGGAGAAGCTCCGGATACTCCGCTTGACAATGCTGTGATGGACAGATTGAAACAGTTCAGAGCAATGAACAAGTTCAAGAAAGTTGCTCTAAGGGTTAGTTGCCAAATCACCCGAAAACATAAAAAAATATATGGACCTTCCCCGAACTTGATTTGTTTTTTCAATATATGGGTAAAGAATGTATATGTGTGACCCCCTTGGCCGCCAAAGGTGGAACCCGGGAGCCTTTGAGATGCCGTTGAAATGTTATTTTTCTTAAGCATTGCTTCATAATACATTTGGAATAATTCAGGTCATTGCGGGATGTTTATCGGAGGAAGAAATTATGGGTCTAAAGGAGATGTTTAAGAGCATGGACAGAGACAACAGTGGGACTATAACTATGGAAGAGCTGAGGCAAGGAATGCAAACACAAGGGACGAAGTTATCTGAGTTTGAGGTTAAGCAGCTGATGGAAGCTGTGAGTATTTTCGATAAAATTTGTAAAATACTTACCAATGACCTAAAACTGACCAACCCTGAATGAACGTGACTTGAATCAAACTGACCTGTGCCTGATTCTGGTGTCCCGTGTATCATGTTTATTTGTCATGTGTTGAAAAAACAACAGAAAAACTGATGTTTGGCTCCCTGGAACAAACAGGCGGATGCAGATGGCAACGGACTTATTGACTACGAGGAGTTCATCACAGCAACAATGCACTTGAACAGAATGGACAGAGAAGAACATCTGTACACTGCTTTCCAGTACTTCGATAAAGATAACAGCGGGTATGATGAATTTCAAAGGTTTCAAAATGAGTTTTGCACGACTGTTTTTCTTCAAACAACCCTATTGCTTGTTTCAGCTACATTACTATAGAAGAGCTAGAACAAGCTCTACGCGAGTATGGCATGGAGGATGGAAGGGACATCAAGGAAATTGTTTCTGAAGTCGATTCTGATAACGTAAGTAGATATTCCTTCAACTAATAAGGTTCAAAATCCGTCGCGATAAACTGTCTTTATGGCTCCCTTTACACAAAGTAGTTATATACACAACCAACCATTCAAGAGTAAGATATTGTGTCTGGCTCATTCACAATCATACATTTTTTGTAGGATGGCCGGATCAACTATGATGAATTTGTGGCGATGATGAGGAAAGGGAACCCGGAAGCAGGTAACCTAAAGAAACGACGTAGCATAGCTTTATGATGGGAGCATGGCTTGGAGGCTGAACTGTTAGATTCACATTCTTAACTTATGACGCATCTAGGAATCCATGATTATTTAGATGCTTAGATGTACATATATAGGATGATTTGGGCGAAAAATGGGGGCGGTGGGGGTAGATTTGTGAAGGCGGTATCCTGTAAAAACACGATGTCGAAGAAAGGGGGAGAACATATTGTGGGTGTTTTTGTGAAGGTGCAGATGTAACACTTAAATTAAATTCATCTGCAACAAATTGTTTAGATATTTGGTTTATCATTGATCATTGAAATGAAACCTACAATATTGATACTTCCTCCAATTCATTTGATTCTTTACATTTGATGAAAATATTCCACCCAAGTTAATATATTCTATAACTAACCCTTCAAAAATGCCAATCCATCCTTCAAACATCATAGTTTACCCATGTTCATTTTATAATAACATCAATACCGACAACAACGAAGTCTTAATATGTAACGACTAACTTGATTCATCACAAGAAACTGTGGATAAATAGAATTTCCGTATAATGATAAGATGAAAAGATATAAAACAATGTTGTTATTCATGGTTGATAAGAAGTTGGTAGTTGGTAGGTATTTGTTTATGTACACAAGTATCTACAGTTTCAAGTTGAATATTCGAATAGCTTCTAAGACGAAGATTTGAACCGCTTTACCGGAGCATGAAGAGAAGACAGATAGTCGGAGTCGGCCTTGTCAATACCGTCAAAAAGATAGCTAAAAGGAGGCATCTGTACATATTTCCCTGAACCTGGAGACACTGTCAGTTCCTCATTCTGCCAGACTATTCTCCCTCCTGCAATAGTCACTTCAACCTTTCCCTAAAAAACATGGAAACATCCAGCAGAGATAGAGCTCAGAAAATGGTGTAACATGATTCAGGGATTGCCTTTTAACAAAATAGCATCATCCTTGTGCCTCTAAAACTGTCCACCTACGGCGAGTAAGGGGCAGTGGCGGATCCATAAAATTTTCTTTCCGGGGTCCTACTCAATATTTATTTATTTTGGGCGTGGAAATTAGACAAAATATGCAAAAAAAATTGTTTGCCAGTGTCCCCGGACCCCGGAATGGCGGGATGTTGTACATAAATCCGCCAATGGTAAGGGGTTGGTAATTTGGTATAACCTGGCAAGCGGTCATTGATGTTGGGTTTGTTTAGTTAATTTTGGATGCGCTATTGTGGAGCCGTTTTGGATCAATGAATACGGTTTAGGGTCATTTACAAATCAGTCATCATGATTCAGGTAATTTCCAGGCTGGCAGTCCTGGATAGGAACAGTTCGTCTTCAGGCTGCTCTTTCCCGATTTGGATTGGACGAGGTCTAGATCAGATGCTCGCAGCTTTATCCATGTGTTAGTTGAACTTGAACACACACACAGAGACTATTTCTGAATGACCCGTAAATCCATAATGAAAATTGCATCGACCAACAAAAGTAAATACAGAGGAATATAGAGTAATTACCTTTCCTGTCATTCCCTCATAGACATTCGTGTCAGTCCTATAATGGTGAGATTGTGCTGAAATGCTGAAACTTGCATTAGGGTTGAGAATTATTATATCTGCGTCAGACCCCGGGAGTAATGCTCCTTTTCTTGGATAAATATTGAAGATTTTTGCACTGTCAAATAAATTCGATCATATCAAATCAAATAATACCTTGTAGTAAATTACTCGAATTACAGACGGAAAATAGATGCAACACCTGCAAGAAACTTACCACTCAGTGCTTGTTATCCTCACATAATCAGGGACTGATATCTTCCCAGATTCCTGAATATGAGAAAATCAAATGAGGATGCATGGCGAAAATAATCGAGAGAAATTCTATCTTTTAGATTTCTAACTTTCTATCGTTCATAAGCTTACCACCATAGTGCTCCAAACTATATGCATCCTCTCTTCAAGCCCTAAATATTGGAGAATAATAAAAGGTTAATGTCTTCACTTTGACTATGCGAAATACACAAAACGGCATTTATACACTTCACTTTGAGTTGAATACTACGGAGTATAAAATTTTTCGCGAAACAGCTGTCTCAGACACTTAGACTCACCATTAACTCCATTAGGTATTTTCCGAAAATCATCAATACCAAGAGCCTTTTGTGCTGAACTAAATGTACAGTGATCAGTTCCGACCAACTGCAGCACGAAAGAAATGCAACATTAATTATTTTATGCTGAAATTCATCACAGATCATACTGAAACTGACAGACAAGAAGATTACTTCTCCCCATTCTTACGGAAAGCAATACAGTTATATTGATACAGCTAATGTTACAAAAACTCGATATATGTATAGCTCTTCATTCACGTGTTAATCCCAAGTTAAATTGGGGTCGGTTCACAAGTTAAATAATCAGGATAAATAATAAGTTAAAAGCGTTTTCTAGAAATGGAAAGAAAAGTAGAAAACCTGAAGAATTCCAGCAGAAAGAGCGCCCTGAAGAGCCTTATCGTGTCCAGCAGGTCTGATAGGTGGACTCATGACATACCTGATTGAAATTACAAACCATTTTATTTTAATCGAGTTTTTATGAAGAACTGGAAAAGTTCTTTACACGAGAAACAAAGCTTGAGAGAACGCACTTTGATGCAATGGTGTAATCAGGATCCCAGAGCACAGAATCATTCAAGACTAAACCGGAAACGACGGGCTCACCAATGACTCTCTGTCCTGTAATCAAGGCCAATAAGTGTCAAAATTTGTAAATTTTCGGGTCAAGATACAATATTTAGTCGGACAAAGTTATGAAAGATGAGAACCTGATTTTCGAGCTTTGGCTACTTCCTCCATGGCGTCACTGCTCATCACATGAACTACATATAAAGGCGTGTTCACAAAACTAGCCAGTCGGATTGCTCGAGCAGTTGCTTCTCCTTCTAACTGAATAAACAATAAGAAATGTATCAAAAATCTGAATTCGCGTAACAGACAGGATCTCAGACATGCAGGCCCTAAATACTTTCAGAAATTTGATCATGCGGGAAAAGAAAGGGAACTGAATTCGTGACTTCAATTTAGTGTAAGAGAATTCAGTTAAAATTTATAATTTCTTTCCATCAAACAAGTCAAATTATGATGGATAAAAGTGGAAAATATAGCAAAATTGCAGAATCATAGGCTCTATACATGTACTATCAATTAGCATAATAAGAAAAGTGCTACAGAAACCTGCATTTGTATGATAAAATGTACAAGAAATTACCAAGGCGGGTCTTGAAAGAGCATGCCCCTCAGGTCCAGTAATCCCAAGTTCGATCATTTTCTTCTGGCCTTCAAAAACAGCATCGCCGTTTTCTGCGTGGACCATAGGTAGGGCTCCCAAGGACTTGCATTTTTTGAACCCCTCGATCAAAAGTTCATCATTTACCATAAAAGACCCCTTGTAAGCCATGAAGAACTTGAAAGAATTAATACCTGAATTTAACTCGAAAATTAGAATTAACTGATCAACGAGGTAAAGGTTTATGCAAATAGGAAAAAGAGGGAATCTCGACCTTCCTCCTTGACCATGGTCTCCATCTCCTTGGAAACACCTTCGTCCCATTTTGTAATTGCCATATGGAAACCGTAATCCATGCATGATTTTCCTGCCTTCTTCCGGTAGGACTTTAGGCCGGCTGATAAGCTTCCATCAACAGGTATAACAAAGTCAATATGCATGGTTGTTCCACCTGCTAATGCAGCACCTTGACCACTGAAGAAGTCGTCAATGGTCTCCGTACCCATGAACTCCATATCTAAGTGAGTGTGCGGATCAATTCCTCCTATTTGGATTCACATACAAATTGTAAGCAAAACTCTCCTTTCTCAACCGTCTCTGATGCAATAATTTTTCATAAAAACAGGACCCATTTACCTGGCATAACATACTTTCCCGTTGCATCAAGAACAACAACATCATCACCCACCTATTTGCACCATGAAAGTTTCATTGCACAATCAGTTGCGCGATTTTAGTACTTCAGTAGCTAATATACAAACAAAATTAGCATCCAACAACTAAGTTTGCTGTAAATGTCTAAGACTTATAATCGACATTTTCACATCAAAGGGTTCAAAGTTCAACACCACCCCAATATGAGACCAACCAGATACGGTAAATTTGGTTGGTCAAGAGTAAAACAGTCTCATACAAGAATTATGCTCGAGCAAAATAACATGCCTTCATTTAAAAACAACCAGGTTTTGACACTCGACAGTCGACACAGTGTCGAGCCAGGCACTTGCAGCCGAGTTAGAGTAACATTACAACTTCTAAGACAATAAATCTGAAGTAACAATCAAACTTTACACAATTGCTGAAAAAAAAATCCACCTTTATATTGGGTTGAACAGCAACAATAATACCATCTTCTACATAAACATCAGAAAGCTGTTGATGGTGAGCATTCACAACTGTTCCTCCCTTTATCAGTATCTTTGTTGATGAAATTTGACACCCAGTTTCTCCATATCTATTTTCTGCCTCACAAAACTACCCAATCATAAAATTCAGTCAAAAAAAGACATAAATTTACGGGTTTTAACTTTTGCGACTAATAAAGGGTAAGACTGCGCACATCCAATATCGGGTCTTGAAAATTATCCCAACAAGTAATATTAATATTGAACTGTTAATTAGTGAACTTCCTCACGGCTCAGTACTAGTCATTTGTTTACGTGTGATTAAAATACGTTCTCATAAAAAAAAAAAAAAAGTAAATAAATGACTGAGACGAAGCGATTATTTCAGTTTTATTGGGAAACTCACCAGATTAGTTGCAGTGACAGGGTAAAGAGAAAAAAGAGGTAAAAGGGCTACTAGGGTTAACAGCTGAGTGATCATCTTTGTAAAGTTGCAACTCAATTTCCCAGAAAAATAAATTAAACAAGATAAAGAGGATATAAATATTTTTATTTATTTTAAGAAATTTGAGACAACGTTATGTACAACTTTGAGACAAATTTGAGTGTTTGAGATGATGTCAATGTCACTATGAAACTCTATCATTGGTCGTTGACTTTTTCTAACCAAACCTAAAGATTTTCAAATTTGGAATCTGAAGGAGTTGATCAAGATCCTAATGACTTAGATTCGATCATATCCGTTCCGATCCTGATACGGAAATGGCTAGGTCCATAGCAATTACGATGGCTGGACTTGCGAGCTTGAAACAATACATTTATTTGGTGTCTTTGCTTGAGTCCCACTAGCATAGTTTATTAAGCTACTAGATTTCATGCCCGTGCGATGCACGGGTTTACGTTAATGTCATTTTTGTAATTTTCCTATAACAGTTAACTTATAAAAATAAACTTTTGAACTTTTAAGACTATAATAAAATATACTTCGTAACTTTTTAAAAAATAATATTGATATATTGATTCAACTTATTGTATTTTAAACATATGTTACCAACCTTGTCGGGGCTCAAATTATATTTGATCTATATTATAACTCGAAAAATGATTCAAAGTACCTAAGAATTAAGCTCTCTAAGACAATGTTTAAGAAACTCAAAAGATTTTGGGTTGATCACCGCACCTTATATTAATTGTTCGATATAGGGCAATTCTACTATTTATAGTTATTAGTATATTTACCAGACATACATTATTTTTCAATGTGAGATATATAACATACTAAGAATTACACAAAGTATATGCAAATAATATGATATTCTATACTGTAATGATAGCATTTTTTTTTACCACGAATCTAATTATATTATTTTCATAATTAATACAAAATTTTAAGAGCTCTCTAAAACAATACTCTCTTCGTCTTAATCATTTGTTTGCCTTTGACTAAAATACTCCTAAAAAAAAGGGCAAACAAATGACCGGGACGAAAGGAGTATTTGAGAGACTTAAATGACTCTGGGTTCATCTCTAAGTTTCAAGGACGACTCTTATTTATAATCGCGTGATCATCCCAGCGTATGATATTTCTCCGATGTGGGACAATTCTTCTATTTATACATTATATTCACCACACTTGATTACTTTTCAATGTGAGACAAATAACATATTTGGTAGTTACCATTAAAATTATTATATACGATACTTTCTAAATTAATTTTGATGATGTAAATTTCATTAAGATAGAAATAATAATACAAACTTTTAAGATCTCTGAAAGATAATACTTGAGAGATTCAAAAGATTTTGGGTGAATATCTAAGTTGAAAGATGACTCATTTTCACAATATTTTTTGTGAATTGAATGTACAAAATTTTATATACAAATTATAAACACCACTTGAATATAATATAGGAAATGTATATTGAGATAAATAAAATATTTTTCACTTTATTTTTTAATGATATTTTCCTAAATTAATTTTTGATGATGTAAGTTTCACTAATGTGGATACAAATTTTTAAGAGCTCTCTAAGATAGTATTTAAGAGACTCAAAAGATTATAGGTTGATATCTAAGTTCCAAGGATGAATCTAATTGTTAATTATAGGATCACCCTAACTTATGATAATTTTCTGATGTGGGACAATATACTATTTATACGTAATATATTTACCACACTTATATTATATTTCAATGTGGGACAAATAACTTATTAAGTACTACACCATAAAAATTATTACTTATATAGGATAATTTCCTAAATTTTCTAAATTAAGTTTGATGATGTAAATTTCACTATTTTGGAATCAATAATACAAAATTTTAAAGGTTCATTAAACCAATACTTAGAGACTAAATGACTTATATTTATAATCATACTTAGTATATATATTTCTCACAAAATTATTTTGACAATTCAAGTGTCACAAAGGAGACTACGTATAATCAATGTGAGACTAATAACACATTAAGTATTTTATCATCAAAATTATTTTTTATGATAATTTTCTAAATTAATTTTTTAATAATGTAAATTTATCTATTGTGACTATTATAATTCCATTTTGGTAAGAGTTATCCAAAACAATGATTAAGAGACTTAAAAAATTGTAGATTTATACCTAAATTTAAGGATGACTCATATTTATAATCATAAGATCACCTCTATTATAATAATTTTTCAATGTGGGACAATTTACAATTTATAAGTAATATATTCACCACACATACACTATTCTTCAATGTGGGACTAATAACAAACTAAGTAGTACACCATCTTTTTTCATATACTCCCTCCAATCCAATACAAACTACCCACCTTCCATTTTAGGACAATCAAATCCTAACTCCCATACCATAAATGAGTAAAATTAGGACAACTCTATCCTTATAACATACCTATATTTACAAAAATTGTCATTCTTATAACATACCTCAGCTAATTTATGTACTACCTCTCTCATCCTTTTCCCATATTACCCTCACCAAAAGCAATTTTCTTAAAACTTATGCAAAAGGGTGTGGGTAGTTTGGATTGGATTGGAGGGAGTAATATTTATTCTTTAACTGTCACTAAACTGTTATATTAATATTAGAATAATAAAAAAATATTTTAATTGTCATTTCTTAAAATTTTAAAGTCATTTATTAACATAACAATATAAAAAAAATAGTTTAAAAGCTCGTGCGATGATCATATTTATGATCACTTCACTTTATAATAATTTTTTAATGTGGGACAAATTTTGATATTTATACGTAGTATATATTCACGAGTCACGATACCTACATTGTTTTTTTCAATATGTGGAACAAATAACACATTAAATAGTTTACCATCAAAATTATTATTTATGATACTTTTCTAAATTAATTTTTAATGATGTAAATTTCACTATAGTGAAAATTATAATAAAAATTTTAAGAGTTTTGTAAGACAATATGTAAAAGGCTCAAAATATTTTGGGTTGAAACTTTAGTTCCAAATATGATTCCTATTTGTAATCATAAGATCACCCACCTTGTGATCGATAATTTTCTGATGTAAGACAATTCTACTATTTATAGGTAATATATTCACCCCATCTAAATTATTTTTCAATGTAGGACATATAATATACTAAAAATTACACCAAATATGTCCAAATAATATGAGTTTCTATACTTTGCAGGGTTTTTTTCACCACGAATCTAATTATATTATCTTCATGATTTTTTTTTACAATACTTAAATTTTTTTAATAATACCTTTTAAAATTAGTTTTTAATGATGTAAATTTAACAATTGTGAAGATAATAATAGACAAACTTTTAAGAGATCTCTAAGACAATACTTAAGAGACTTAAAAGATTTTAGTTTGTTATATAAGGTCCAAGAATGATTCATATATTTAATTATAGGATCACCCACCTTATGTTAATTTTATGATGTGGGACAATTTTACTATTTATACATAGTATATTCATCACATCTACAAACTTTTAAGAGATCTCTAAGACAATATTTAAGAGATTCAAAATTTTTGGGTTGATACATAAAGTTTAAGGATGACTCCTATTTATAATCATAGGATTACCCACTTTATTATTTTTCCAATGTGGAACAATTCTACTATTTATATGTATTATTTTTAGCACATCTACATTATTTTCCAATGTGGGACAAATAATAGTTATGAATTTAATTTTTATTTAAAGAGTTTCTAAAAATTTGAAAAGTTGATAATACTATTAGGAAAATAATTAATTTAAAAAATATAATCAAAATTTAAGAGTTCAACCATAACTTGGAAAGTATATGTGTGAATATAATGTTGAAAAGTTGATAATACTATTAGGAAAATAATTAATTTAAAAAATATAATAAAAATCTAAGAGTTCAACCATAACTTGGAAAGTATATGTATGAATTTATTTTTTACTTTAATAGCTCCTATAATGGGGGAACCACTCACGTGCCTCTAAAAAAGCCTCTTTTATATATATATATTGATTTCATTTTGCTAATCAAAGGGTGGAGGGAATTAATACCTATGTAGTTAATTTTGTTATTTATTTTGTTGAGTTTAATGGTTGTAATTAGCTAGTTAATTCTCCTTAATTTAGCTAGTTAATTCTTAGGATGATAAGAGACTTTTCAATTGTCTCTTTTGGCTATTTAAGCTAGCTACTTAGAATAAGAAAGACATTCAAAGTTGATAACAAAACTCACTGTTTGTGAAACTTTCTTGAGTTGTTGCGTGCAATTCTTTTGGCTTCGTAAGATCGCGTTTTCTTGCGTAGTTCTTCGAATATCAAATCAATAGGTCTTGGTTTGACTCACGATTATCGAACTATGGGTCTAGTTCGTTAATCACATATCTCTGTTACTTTATTCCGCTGCGAAACTGTTACTTTATTCCGCTGCGAAATTCGTATCAGATCCGATCCTATTCGATCTGAATGATATTTGGACACGAGGCACGAGATTGACAAAAATGAAAGGATCAAATACGATAATAACTAAGAATCACTTTAGTTTAAAAAAATAATTGACTGCAATAAAATCACGCTTTGTTATTATTGACTAAATCAAACTCGGTAATCAAACAATCTAAACCAGAGTCAACAAGAATAACCTACCTTTTACCCATCAATACTCTCACCTAGTCGCACATGCTTTTAGAAGGTACTCCGTAACATGTACGATGTACAACTAATAAGCAATTTTTTTGCACATATTTGCTGCAACTCAAATAAAAAAGTTTCATAAGATGCACGTCCCAAGGCCTAAGCACACGTTAATGACCCAAATATAGATTAAAATGAAAAGCAAAAAAAAAAGCCACAGAAATTGAAATATTAAGACTATATTTGCCCTAACTTACCAAAGTGTTTATTTGCAAAAGAAAAAAAAAACACACACAAATTGGCAAAATACTAAATTTTGCAAAAGTTAAAAAGAATTTCTTAAAAACGATACATCCATTATTTCACTCTGAAAAATAGAAGTACCAATTTGGTGCTTCTAATTTTAAAGAACACTTTTAGAAAATTAAGCTTGAAAAACAAATAATCATTTTTAATAAACTAGGTCAAACATGCTCTAAATCAATTTGGTAATTTCAAAATATATACTTTCCTATGACATCCATTTTTGAAGCATTAACATGTGCCAAGTGGGACTGGGCACACGTTAGAAAAGACATTTTTTTTTTAGAAAAAAAATTTAACTAATGGCCGAAATGAGAAACGGAAAATACCAAATAATAAAACAAGAAAAGAGTACTTAATATATCTATAATAAAACTGAAATTCATGTCAATTACATTTCCATTGTCAATTGCATTAAACAGAGCCCTAACCAAGGAAGCTATATCACCAATTTCTAGAGGAGAGTCATGATTTATCTTCTCCTCTTCAAATAATTCCACAATGTTCCTCAGGGCATAAGTTATAAACCTCAGGGCCCGACTTTGCCGGGCTCGGAATCAACATCCCATTTGAAGAATTGGCAACCGGACCCATTAGCAGGACAGTTTCCACAGCTAAAGAAGTAACTTTCTTTCTGCTGATCTGGCTTCCGGAACACTTTCTTCGCACTCGCTGCCCCACAGTAACAGTACACGAGGGAGTTGTCCATGCGGGGAATGGCAGTAGAGTAAGGAGGGTTCTTCCATTGATAGTAAGCAGAACCTGATTCAGGAAGACTAGACTCAGCAGTAGGATGATTGTCCGAGTGCCACAGAAGAGAGTTGGTTATTGCGAGCTTCAGCCCTCGGCTCATGATGAGGGTCAGCAGACGAGCGGTATTCTTAGCATCATCGAGACCGCAGTGAGCCCTGCCCTCCCATGTCAAACCAGCACGTTTGACAGCTTCTTTCAGGTTGCACCTACTGCCACCAAATGCTTCACCAAATGGTACCTTCAAGTTGATCCACCTGAGATAATACATACCATGATTTAAGCAAAGGGCCGAGTTTGAGAAGACCAAGTATGGAAGGTGAAAATTAAACTAAGAGAAATGAAAAGATAAATAAGATCACATGATTTATTCTTTAGTCATCCTTCTTAGATGAATATTAAATACCATTGCATGTATACCAGCAAAAACTAAACATTGACCTAAAAAATATTAATTCTGGACAATTGCTGAGCATTAGCAGCAGCACCAACACTGCGTCAATGGCTCCTGGCGGACTAACGGGGAGGCACATGTACCTGGAAAACGGATCAACTGGGTTGGGTTGGGTTGGGTCGAGTCATTTCAGGTTCGGCCATTTTTGGGGTACCTATTTTCAAGTTATTGATGGATGATAACTAATGTATAACAATAAGCATTCGACTCTGATTATATTGGCCGGGTTAATCCAGGTTCGGGTTAAGCTCATCTTTAGAGTTCAGGTGTCGGGTTATTAGGACCGAGTTAAATTTCCAAGGTCTACATGTAAACCTTAACACAACCATAATGAAATATGGGTCACAGAAACTTCACTATACAAGAAGCATAAAGAGGTCTATTCAAGAAAGATAAAAAAAAACACAACAATGTTCAGTCAGTCAACTGGTCAAGATATTTGTTCCACCCGAATCCACAACTCTTCTGACACCAAAAGAAATTGTTCGAATCCAATTGTTCATGTTCATCAAAAGGTGCTGAACTTTCTCATTAGCATTGTTACTGTAACTAGATTTCATAAATGCTTTCTCTTAACGACAGAGAAAGGATATATGTTGAGTTCAGCAAAAGACTATTCATTAGGCAGTAAAATTGACACTAAAATTATGTGCTAACTTTGAAATGTCTTTAGCTAGTAAAGTCATTAAGAGTGGAGGTCCTAAAACCCATATACAAAAAGATATAGTGGAGGTGATGCCCTATGAACTCTGTTGGGTAATGCTATCTTACACATTAGACTTGCATCTATTTTTTTCATAGTAGTAAGATTATCATACTCCCTCCGTTTTTTAACGATGTTCCTACTTCTTGAATATATGTGAGGAGTATTTTAATAAAGTGGGAACATCGATAAGATATGGAGGGATTATTAATTAAAGGACAGCAGGGAGGTGACGCCCATATACAAAAAGATATCATAGAGGTGATGCCCGTCACCGTGAAAGTGACACCCATCTTCAAAAAGACACCCTCAATGTCATGCCCAAATAAAATGAGAGATGGATAATTAAGCTTACAAGCTATTGTGGGTAATCTTATCTACAAAAATAAGAATAGACAAGTTTCTATTTGGTTAAAGCATATGGCTCCAAGTATATGATAGCTTCAGAAAAATGAAACTTGAACTCGTGAAATGAAGAGGCCGAATTAAACGTGCATCTAATGCAACAATCCAAGTTATGCATAATTAACATTAATGGGTCAGAACGCTAATGATAGCGAGAAATGCCAAAAACGATTTATAAGTCTACTTTCACACCCAGAAAATTAGATTCACTTGACAGAAAAAACTTTCTGACATGACTGTGACTTCCTCAGCTCATTATTAAGTATATCATCAAGTAATATACGAAGTATAACTTAGTAACTCTTACCTATTGAAGTATGAAGGCTTGCTAATCTTCTTGAACCGGCACTCTGATTCCAACATGACTTGGCAATCCCAGTTAGACCACGTCACAACAGCAAAATCAGTATGCCTAACACCCTTTTCTTCAAGCCATTTGTCATGCACGAGAAGTGCTTCACTCAAAGGAACTCCTTTGTCTACCTAAAAATAATAAATGAGACACAATTAATGTTTATACCATTTATACAGAGTCTAGAATTAGAATATGATTAATAAGAGTCTAGTTGCAATATGATCAGTAACGGTTCTCCTTGGTGATGACCCCTCTTAAGGCAATGGGTTGTACTACAACATAAATGCGCAAATACATAAACTAATTCTATCAAAGGTTAAAACAAACAGGCATCATTAACGAGATTTAATGGAGGGGAGAAAAAGAAAAGAATATCAGACCATAGTACACCACTGTTGAGTTTTTATGGAGATTCATTAAGTGCATTCCATTACAGTGGAACTGAACCCCATTGACATTGTCAAACATCAAGAACCAGAGACTTGTAGGGAACTATACATCAGTGCATTTTTTATAATAACAATATTTACTAATAATATTGCAAACTGACCAATGCAACTACCAATATTTGGATAACCAATCTCACTATCAGACAGGTTTTTGCTATGGGAACAGTAAAAGTTTTCCTAAAACTGATAACGAAGCTCTGGCAGTAAAAGTTTTGCATGGTCATGTTGTGGGATACTGAAATGCACTGACGTAAAAACCAGAAGTGTCCAATAAGACTTGCGAATTCTTAAGTGAGAAATAATTGATTCTGTTAAAATAAATAATGAAAAAACATGGAAACACTAGCGTTTTAGGCAAACATGGCTAAGCCGGTCCTATGATAAATTTGTTTAGGCTTAGCCGCTTAGGTCATAAGGTAAGATTATTTGGAGGGATCCATTTTTCCTCCTCCAAGGCAAGCTAAAATCCCTTCAACATAGGAAATTGTATCCAAAACATACTCCATTCTCCCTCCTCGTCTCTCACATCTCTTTCCGTTCCCCCTCCCCACCCTTTCCCTCCTATTTTGCTATCCAAACAAGCTCTAAGAGTGTGTTTGGATAGCAAAAATGGAAGGAACGGAGAGGAGGGTGTGGAGGGGAGGGAAGGGGAGAAGGAAGGGAGTTTTCCCTCCAAATATCACTTTGTTGAAGGGAATTTGAGTAGGCTTGTAGGAGGGAACATAGATCCCACCATTTCCCTCCTACCTCATTTGTTATCTAAATGAGCGATTTTGTGCCTGTTCACATTCCCAAGAACCAACAAGTCACAACAGTACTACGAAAAGTGCGATATAAAGCTTTCATTCACATTGGTGATTCAGACACAGGCACAAAATGGTGTGAAATTTCATCCCTAAAATTATCAAGGCAGGCCGGCCAGTTGTAAAATGTAAAAATTGGTCTAGCTTAACAATCGAAAGGAATACACTAACAAACATATAGATTCACTTATATCCACATACTGAATTCATGAACTAAGATAACTTTACAAACCTGAGCCTGCTGAATTCCTGTCAGGTCTTTGCAGAATTCAGTGAGCTGTTGATTATGAGTAGGCCGCACATAAACTTGAAAACAGTCCTCAAGCTGACCAGTCCTACTGTTGACTAGCACAGATGGAAACTCAATTATTTCCTGAGGATGTGGGTTCTTTTCTTTGTCACAAGTTGCCTCAAAATCAATGACTACAAAGTACTGAAACTCTTGAAAGCCATATTCAGATGGGCAGTTCTGAGGAACCATTTGCACAGGAAGCTGCTGTGGAAACCAATACGTAGGGAAGTAAGGCGCATGGTTTGAAGGATAAACCCAGCCATCAACAGGGTTTGGTTGGCAATAACTTTCCTGGAGAAGGTTGGGATATAAGGTAGCCCAATAATAATAGTACTGTTCCCACATTGATCTCAGACAGCTATCACTCTCGGAATCAGTATTTGCTTGCTTTCCATCACCAAGAAGTTTTAGCTCCGGCAAATACGAGCTGCAACTCGTCATCGGGCCATAAAAACTGCTATCACCTTGGAAGCATCTATAGGATGCTTCATGGCCCTTTTGCATTGTTTCTGCACGAAAACATAGAAGTCAGCCACAAATATACCAATGACAGAACAAGTTCCAATTATAGAAGTTGAGAACATTTCACGCTAAGAAAAAAGACAACAAGGAACCATTTTTTATCCCCTTCGGACTAGCAAAACACGAATGTCTAATACTAAATACAAACACATATTACAGAGAAAGCTGGGAGTCACAGCAGAATACGATGAAGGATCTCATGCAACTGTATCTCTTTTCAATCAGCAACAAAGCTTCACTGCCGAAAACATTTAAAGACAGCTGAAAATGAACCATCATCAAGAGTCGTGGAAACGAATAGTCATAGAAACCAACTAAGGTAGATTTGAGAAGAGAAAAAGGAGGACAACAGAGAACCTTTTTTTCACATGACCCATGATAAAAATTACATTCCAAATGGCATTGAAAGACCGCTACTTCACAATAAAAAGAAGCCAACCCCCCGCATAGATTCTCTCCAGCCGAATCCCCCGCCCTTCAGAAAAAAAAAAAATTTACTCTTATCATACACTCCATGTAGGCGAAGACACATCCCTCTTAATAAGCCCCAAACAATGTGCTATTGGATCATCATCTACCTTATCACTCATCTTTCTCGGGCCTTCAACGGCACCCTCTTAACTCTTTCATCCCTTGATCTTGTTCTCACTTGTACAAACCCACACATGCATGTCTCCCGCATATTATCCACCTTAGTTTGAAGAAGTGCAAGGTGGACTGAGGTCAAGGGGACGAGCCGACAAGACGTGAGGTGAAGCAAAGGCACGCGCCTTTTAGATAAGAGGCACCCTTTTTAGGAGTTTTCAAATTGGCTAATAAGTACAACCGTAGAAATTTAGTAATGATGGAGAAACGAAATGGAATAGTTAAAGATCTAGAAGACAAAGATTTGGAAAGTGTGTACTAGTGAGACTCGTTAGGTGAGCATTATCTAAAACGCACACCTAAAATGCACCGCGGTATTTTTGCTGGTGTCTCGTCCAAGGCACGCCTTAGGCGCACAGTGCAGCATTCTTTGGGTCCGGACCGCAGGGGCCAGGCCAAGGAAAAAAATTTGCCCAACGGACAATGTACACGAGGGCCCACCCACTTTTTTTGGGCCCAATTTGGTGACCTTACCCGCCCTTTTCAAGTGGGTCGGGCAACCAACAGGTAAGCGGGTTTACATGTATTTTAAGAAAAAAAATTACGAGTTTATATTAAACCAACTTAGTACTACTTTTAACAATAATATTCAACAGAATCAATTAAATTTTATCAAATAAATTTTTTTTAACAACCGGAATTTTGTCAAATAATTGCAATGACACACTTTATTAATGTTTGACAATATATTTAATTTAGACGTTTTAAAGAGATTATTACCATAGTTTGTTAAATAAACTATCCTCATATTTTAACATTTTATTTATTTTCTATATCCCTAATTGATACAAAATTTGAGAATGTCCTTATTGATAGTTTGTTAAATAAACTATCATTCTCTCTTTTTTCAACCTCACTTCCCACTATCCTCATCTTCTTCCTCTCTTTTTCTCCACATCAAAGGGGATGTTCCCTTCCTCTTTTTCTCTACCTTTTAAGAGCATCCACAATAGAGAGTAGGTTTTCATCCTCTTATTTTCATTCTTTCCTTTTATATATTTGACACCTCATTTTCTTTTTATCTATTTTGTTTTCCACTATTTACATCCTCTTCCTCTATTTTTCTCCTATATTTTTCCACAATAGAGAAGAAGTCTTTCTCTTCCTCTTAAATTAAACATTACACTCTAACTCTCAATATAAAGAAAAGATATAAGAAATTAGATATTATTGATTGGTTGAATGGCACAAGGGCCTATGCACACATTCCTCTAAAAGTAGAGAAAGTACTTTTTGTCCTCCTTCTAAGAGGACACCCTATATTAGTTCCACAATAGAGAGGACATTCTCTTAAAGGAGAGAGAATGTTAGGAGGAGGGTCAATCCTCTCTATTGTGGATGCTCTAAGTAGACCCCTAACACTCATTTTCTCTCTTGTATGGCACTTGGGCCAAGACAAGAACATCCTCTATCCCGAAAAATAGAGGATGTTTTACTCTTCAAAAAGGATGTTGCCACATTGAAGAGAACGTCCTCTTACCACTCTCTCTCATCTAAGAGGATGGGCAATCCTCTTTAATATGGATGCTCGAAGAGGATTGTCCATCGTCTTAGATGAGAGAGTGTGGTAAGAGGATGTCCTCTTCAATGTGGCAACATCCTTTTTGAAGAGAAAGACATCCTCTATTGCAGGATGTCCTTACCTTGGCCCCAAGTGCCATACAAGAGAGAAAATGAGTGTTGGGGTCTACTTAAAAGGTAGAAAAAAAGAGGAAGGGAACATCCCCTTTGATGTGGAGAAAAAGAGAGGATGAGGATAGTGGGAATTAGGGTAGAAAAAAGAGAGAGGGATGTGGCCAAATGAGAAAATTGGAAGAAATAAAAGAGAGGAAGAGGATCTACTTTTCAATGCGGATGCTCTACTCTTCGATGTGGATACTCTTAGCACTCTCTCTCTTTCTTTTCTAAGAGGGGGTCCTCTGTGTTGTGGAGTATGCATAGAACATCCTCTTAGAGCATGAACAATAGAGAGGATGATATGATCCTCTTATTTTTTCTTCCTCCCTCTCTTCTTTTGACACATCATTTCTCTATCATCTACCTTCATTTCCACTATCTTCATCCTCTTCCTATATATTTTACCCACAATAGAGAGGATCCTCTTATCCATCCACTACCCACTTATTTGCATTTTAACTTCTAACAAAATAAAAAAAAAAATACAAATAATCCAAATAGAAAAATATCATTTGATAAATGGCACAAGAGCCAATGTCCTACTTCCTCAAATTTTAGAGGAAGTAATGATCATCCTCTTAGAGGAGAGATGATCTTAGAAGGAGGGTGATAATCTCCCATGCTACACACTAGAGGAGGTTTTATCTTCTCTATTGTACATGGTCCTAGAGCACCCACAATAGAAAGGATTGAGCTTCCTCTTCACCCTCTCTCTCCTCTAAGAGGACATCCTCTCAATTGTGGGAACTATGTTGGATGTCCTCTTGCATAGAGGAAGATGGGTGCTTCCTCTAGTTTTAGAGGAAAGGAGACATAGGCCCTTGTGCTCACTAGTTACTATTTATTTGCCATGTGGATTATTGTCATTTATTTATTTTCTTTTGTAACAAGTTGAAATGCAAATAAATGGGTAGCGGATGAATAAGAGGATCCTCTCTATTGTGGACAAAAATATATGAGAAAAGAATGAACATAGTGGAAATGAAGGTGGGTCATAGAGAATGTGTTTGTGTCAAAAATGAGAGGGTGAAAGAGAAAATAAGAAGGATGATCTTCACTTCCTCTAAAACTAGAGAAAGTGGAACATTGGCCCTTGTGCCAAAAATCCAATTATATTTTTCCATGTTAAATATTTGCATAATGTTTTTTTTTCTTTTAATAGAAGTTGAAATGCAATTAAAGTGGTAGAGGATGGATAAGAGGATCCTCTCTACTGGGCAAAATATGTAAGAGGATGAAAATAGTGAGGATGAAAGTGGATGATAGAGAAAGTGAGATGTCAAAAAATGAGAGGGGGAAAGAAAAATAAGAGGATGATAATCTCCTTTCTATTATACATGCTCTAAAACCGCTAAAAGGGGGGCGGGTGGACAGCATGTGAACCTATTGCTATAGGTGCAGCCGAGCGCGTCTTTTAAGCCAAGTTATCCACCATAGAGGACACACCCAAATAATTTATGAAGACAACATTACCCCAGTTCCCCAATGGCTCCCACAAATTGCAGGGTATGAGGGTCGGATGTATGCAGCCTTACCCTTGTGTTAGCAACACAAAGAGGCCGTTTCGAATGACCCAAGATGAAAATTGAATCGAGAACTGCATCGGACGACCGCTACTCCACAAGAGAAAGAAGTAATTAGTCATTTTTTTATTCCATCATAATAAACCAAAGAGTAATGAGTCATATTTTTTTGTTTTTTTTTAATAAAAAAAAATTAAATAATTTATGGGAAAAAAAATAGTCACACAAAGCCATTTACAAGATTATCTTCTCCCATACACTCAATTCACCAAATGTAAGAATCAGCCGTCACCCACAATTCAATAACCAACATTGACAACATTCCAGTTATTATAAGTCAGAAATCAAGGCTTCTGCTGTACTGCATGACATGCAGAGGTTTTCATTTGACTACTGACATTTAAATCCTCCACAAAAAGTAAAAGTTAGATCACATGGTACACAACAAGAGTCAAAAACATATACTTGAAAATATAGTTAAGGTTTAAGCCTCGATCGTATCCAGTCACAGAAATACTAGATGCATGTTGCGCTTGGCACTGTTCAGATTGACAAAGGAAACCAAAACTTGGATCTTGGTTAACATGCAAATTGAATACAACTATCAAGCCTTTAATAAGTGAAGCCCCAATAAAAATTAAAAAATAAAATAGAATAAAATAACAATAAGTGTTCAGGAACTTGAATTTGGGATGTAAATAGAGTGCTGCTGCTGTATAGATTCTTAACACTACACCTAGATTTGCGATTTGATGTTAATCAATGAAGTAATCACAAGAATCTCTAAAAAAGGTAGCAGAGAGACTAAAGAGGGCATGCAGAAGACGAAGGCGATAGGGAAAGAGGGAAAACAGGAAAGACTGCTCAATCACCTGAGGATTCACCAGCCCAATGTGATTTGAGTTTCATGTCACCTTGAGCAGGCTTTCGAGAACGATTCTTCTTCTTCATCTCCGAATTTTTCTCTAAAGAAGTGATCTATCTTGAGAGAATTAGAGTAAAGGAAAGGGATGAAGAAGCAATGCGAAGCAATGAATAGATTTATAAGAAAAGATCCTCAACAAGATAGGCCGTAACGGAAAAAAGGTAGATATGAAAAATATGCGTGATAAGGCAAGGCTATTTAATGCCTCCGATTAAAAGATTATAATGGTATTAAATATTGGCCGCAACACGACGTAACCAGCCGTTACGAGAGAAATTTTAGCTTATCGGGACTAATTTTTTTATATAAGAAGGGATTCCAATAATAGCCGATATTTGATCCAAACAGTCGATATGTGACCAAATGATGGATATTTGATCGATATGTGACTGATACAAGGCTAATATAGCCGATAGCCCGATACTAGTCTGATAGGTGATAGGTGACGGATACAGAGAAAAAGGAGACTGATCTAGAGATTGAACACGCTACTCCATCATAGTATCCAACCGTGATTTGCGACCATTACCAAAACGATACTATGGGTTATACACACTCGATTGGATCCTCTTCGGAAGAAACACTCCATAATATGAAAAGCTATGTTTTGACAAGTGTAACCAGAAGATTATAGAGGAAAATACATCGTCTAGTGAACAAATGGAAATAATAGGGATCAAAAATTAGATGACAAACCGCCCAAATTGAATGAGTAAAAGCTAGAGATAATGTGCGACAAGTGTAACCAAGTAACGAGTAAAAGCTAGAGATAATGTGGTTAAGAGAAGGGTTTAATCAAAACAAACAGAAAAAAATAATGGAAATTGCATAGAAATGTGTTTCGCTAGTTGTGCCTTATCTATAAGGCCGCTTAAAGGGTAATAAGGCAATTTGTCTATTGCTTCACTATGGAACATTTTTTTAAAATTGAGTCTATTTGGGTCATTCGGAAACAGTCTCTTTGTGTTGCTAATACAAGGGTAAGACTGCGTACATCCGACCCCCCTTACCCGATTAGGCACTGAGGTAATGTTGTTGTTGTTGTCATCGTAGTCGTCGTCAGTCTAAACCCACCAATGTAAGATCCCAAACATACGTTAAGAATGTCAAATACGTTGCATAACTCTAACTTACGTTAGAATGTCAAATATGTTGCATAACTGCCATAAAAGGAAAACTATAGAAGGGAAGGTGTATGTTCCAATGAGCAATTTCCCCACAGTCTGCCATGGGAGAAACTTCATGTGAGTATTGTAGTCGCAATGAATACTACACTCTGATGTTAAAGGCCATGAATAAAAAACATCAAATGATCAGCAAGAACGTGAATAGCTTTGCCGGGTTCCAAGACGCTATAGTTAAGACTCAAGTGTTCATCGTTCAGGCAACTAATAGTTGCCATAATTGAAAGAGCGTGTTGAATTAACTAATTCTCATAACACCGCCACCTTCAGGGTAAAGTGAGACAGCATTCATTCAGCTCTATATATTTCCAGGCCGGCTTAGATTCCTTATGTCTAAGTAATTTAAAAATTAAGTAAACTAGTCCCCATTTTTAAACAGATAATAAGAATGTAAGGTCCTTTCGTTTTTGAAGTTCTTTTCTTTAAAGGACTTTGAAAGCACGAGAGAGTCTGAGGTGAAGATGGTGTTGCCAGCCTTTTCAATGCGCAAACCGCCACAAATCATTATACTTGATAAACATTAATCTTTCTAAATCTGCCTCCTCATCAAACCAGTATAGAAATGGGTGACAATGTGACAGCATAGATGCATTCTCTACCAATTATACCAATTTCTAACAAAATCTCCACTTCACTAGCACCGGTAGCACAACATATCATATCGACCTACTAATTACTCCGGCCACTGTATATGCCCTCTCAAATAATCATAAATCGGTATCCATAGACATGTACTTCCACTTCACATAATCAATAGCCCTCAATGCCAGCCTTTTCAATGGATCCCGTAAATTGCAGGGTAAGGCGGGTTAGATGGAAGCAGCCTCCCATGTGTTAGCTACTACATACAAAGGTTGTTTCTACTCAAGGTTACCTCGAGAACTACATCGAAATGACTGCTACTTCACAACAGAAAGGAGCACAACCACTTCCCACCAAGAACAAAAAAAACATAAATTTTGATCAAATTACTACACACTAGCTAGCTATCAACTCCCAAAACTTTATAATCGAAAACCAAAATGCCAAAATTAACAACTAACATTCTCCTATAAAAAAAATCCAAACTTTAACATCCAATTATCAACATAATCTAATTTACAGAATTAAAGTAAAAAAAATGGTCAAAAAACTGAATTCTTACCTGAATTTTCAAGGGCCATCATGATCATGAGAGTAAACAGAATCAATTGGCGCGAACATCAGATCATTCCCCAAACTTTTATGCCTAAAAATACAAACAACCCTAGAAAATTAAGAAAAACCCTTTTCAATATAACAAGTAAAAGTTGATAAAAAGTGGACAAACATACAATATGTATGATATAATTATGTGGGTCAAGTATGAATTATGCAATTGAGAAATAATAATGGCGGAAATTCAGTAATTGAGTGAAATTTTGCTTACCAGTAGGGTTGGCCACAGAAAAAGAGATTTTGGAAAGACATGAGATTTTTGGATTTATTTATATCATTTTTGAATTTCTTTTCTCGTGGGGTTTTATATCCAAAGTTAAGTTTGATAGTACAACAGATTCAACAAATTTGTTCACTTTCCATGTTTTTATGAAAAAAAGTTATTGGATAAATGTTACTCTTTCGTCATAGTTGTCATTTCAATTTCATTTTAGGAGATTTATTCAATTTTGTCTATAAAATGTTTAAAAATAAAAAGTATTAAAATATTTAGATCTCAATACGGATAATGTCTCTCACAATATGCAGGTGGAGACAACAAATGGATCCATTCACTTGCATATTGTGAGAGAGAGACATTATACGTATTCAACTTGTGACGGATAGTGCCCGTATTCAGGAAGACAGACTGTTTTATTTTTTATGTTTTGAAAAAACCTAGGGTGGGTTTAATTGCTATTAGCCAAATCAAAATCCGTCGTACAAGTAATGTTTGAAGGGATCTCCTCGAACCATTGCCCGTCTACCAACGACCCAAGGACTAAAATGAGCTAAAAAAATGAGCAACGCAATTAAAGTTTTTACAAACAAAAGTAAACGAAATAGACGAAATAGACTCGAAATAGACGCATCAAAGCAAAAATGCACGTCACTATAAACTAGAGAGATATCACTTCGATCCAGTTTGCGTGGTTTCAAGTCTTCGATAACCGTCAAGCAATCGCTCTCGATGATGACTTTCCGTAACCTTGTACTCCGAGCTTTCTGTACGCCGTGCAAAACAACCATCGTTTTTGCATACTTCAGTAACTCCCCACCTTGCATCACTGCCGCCCACACCACCTTCCCACCAACCCCACGACAAATAGCCCCTCGTCTGGTACCCACCCCTACATATTCTTCCCAACAATTTATTCCAGCATTTGAATGATTTGGAATACATATGTCGAGTTGAACGAAAAAAAATAAGGGAAAATGTAAGAAAAAATAATGCCAAATGAGATTTATTGATATGATTATCATTATTTTTCTCTCCAAAATGGACACGGGTAGCAAATTTTAAGTAAATATTGTTTTAATGTATAATTATCATCTTGCACTTGTATCATATTTGAAACCAACTAAATGTTGATTTTCATCTAATTAAAATATTAATGACTTGATGTCACATATTAAACGGATTTAACCTCTAATTGATAAGCTAATTTCCACTTTTTTTTCTTTGCTATTTTCTAAATTTTCGGTTTTTCTTCTTTTATGTAACCAACTTTGCTTTAATGCTTTCAAAGTTTGATTTAATTTAGCCAACTCCAAATAACTTTGAGTTTTAAACTTTTGTTAATGTTATTATTTCTTTTAGATATTATTCTCATTTCTCATGTTAGCTATTTTTATTTTTAGCTGCTCGAACTACCTCACCTTCGATAGAATAATCCATATAATCTTTGGTGCTCCCTCTTTTCTAAGTTCCTTGTATTGCCTTACGTAAATACGAGGTTCATAACTTATAACTAACTTGTTTTGCACTTTTATTTTCTTTGCCATTTTTTTTCTTCGCAACATTCAATAAGCTTTATAGTTATAAACAATGTGTAATATCCAATAATCAATCTGGGCATTTGGTCTAGTGGTATGATTCTCGCTTTGGGTGCGAGAGGTCCCGAGTTCGATTCTCGGAATGCCCCTTTTCGTATTTATACAGTTTTATTTTTGTCTTAGTTTTGCTTATTCACCAAATTGGGCTCTTATAAGTTACGTCAATGAGAGCCCATATGAAAGGCAGACCTACATTTATGTGGGTTATTCTGACCGTAATTGTAATGGATAAATTAGCTCTGATCCATAAACGATTTCACGAAGGAACGGTCTCATTTATTTATTTACTTGAGTACATTTTATATGAGGAATATTTTAAAATAAAATAAGCAATTGATCGAGACGAAAATATAACAACTAAAGGACTAACATGCATTGTTATTTGTATCAAGATTCTACTTTGGATTGATAGAGAGGGTATGATCGAATCGTTAGAATCTGATCGTAGGATTGTAATATTTTACAAACTCACTAAATATAGTCTTTTTATTTGGTAAAAAAACAAATGATTGAATATCAAAACACTTATTTATAAATATTTATCCACAAAGTATCGACTATTATTGATTTTATTATCAATGTATGAATGTTATTACAATTTACACTAAATTAGGGTTTTACGATGCCACTATATAAAAATACATAATAATATGTTTACTATATCGAATCGTAGGATCGTATTATAATCATATCTCTAAATTTTTTCAATTGAATCTACAACCATGATTGAATCTTAGGATCCGGGACCAATCAACTATTTTTGAATCGTAGAATCGTAGGATTGAATTGGGCTTCTTTTAACAATGCTAACTACATGAGCTAATAAACACGGGTAAGGACACAAAACGGACACGTGCCACCGGACATGTCATCCCATGAAATTTAGTTCACGAGTCACGTTATTTAAATTTAATAAAAACTTATTTCTTACAGTTATAAACTTACGATTTTATTTTTGTAAAAGTATTTGATATTAAATTTAAATAAGTGAAAGTAAAATTTAACATTGACTATAACTCATTCTCAATTTCTCATTACCCGCCCAACCCATCTTCTAACCAATCTCTTTTGACATTTCATTCCTTGTCTAAAGAACATCATTCATCCTCAATTCAAGTCATTTTCTCCACTAAGCTTCACCATAGAATCACACACACTACTATTTACCTTAAATTCAACTAGATTATGTTTGAAGGTTTGTACAAATATTATGGCCATGTGTCCAAATAAATGAAGAAATAAAGTCAGACACGACTTATGTAGGTATATATCTGACACGTTTTGACATGTCTCCCACGAGCGTCGTTGACAGACACGACGAAAACACCAATTTAAAAAGAGTGTTCGTGCTACCTAGTTAATAACAATTCCATCACTTTTATTGATATCTTCCACAGTTCCACTTCCAACATAACACATTATTTCCACTTCCAACATAGCACATTATTTAAGAAATACCCATAACACTGCCATAGAAGACGTGAAAAAGTAAATGATTTGAGGAGTACACATAAGAGAGGAGAAAATGATCAATAAGAGAAAGTGAAAGAAATCAAAGAAACAAATTAAAAAGGAAACGAGGAAGATACTAATAAAAAGGAGGGAGTATTAACTATTAAGAGTGTCGCAACTTTGAGAGCTCATCATACATCAATGGCCTTAGATGTATGATTTAGTAATAATACCTTTCTTGAATTAAATTTTTTATGATCTTATTACTACCACGTAACTCATAAATAGGTAAGCGTGATACGAGACAACATTCACGCTTATGAGACAACATTAACATAGTTTGCATACTACCGTTCATATAAACTAAAATAGTCATGATCGACTTCACGTTATAACGAAGCCATTAATATGAGACCGTCTTACTCTACGTTTTCATTGCTCCTACAAAGCATAGATTAGAGTGGGAATATACGAAAAATTGAGGCATAAAGCTCTTCCTACATATATATATATATTGAGCTATTATAGAGTAACAAAGTAACAAACAACGGACCATGCCAAGCCTGAAGCCACCACGCACTCATCCCCATGTGTATTTCCTGTCTTCACTCCAAAGTTTTCAGTCTCGTCACAGTAATATATACACAATTAAGTAAAATCAAGTGCTATTGCTTAGCTTGGCTCAAAAAATTTACCCCATAATCTAGGCTCTTAAATTGTGCATTTCTATAATCAAGCACCTAACATAGAGTGTTTTTTCCAAATAGGTGTTCATCGTAGAACAAATTAACGAAATAGGGTGATATTGAAAGTATTTACTGTATCATTTATGGGTCCACGTAAGAACGGAATTGCATGTGAGAGCCAAGATGACACCGAGATTGGGTACCATTCAGTGGCGCAAACTCATTTTCAATTTTAAATTAGGTTAATATAAATTCGGTTAAAGTTCAACTAAAATAAGCTTGAATTGAGCTTAATCACAACTTGACACATGGTCAAGTGAAAGAGTCTAGTACAAACTGCGCGCTACCCGCTGATTTAAACATTGATAAACACTATAAATACTCCGTATAATAGTTCTCATTCTTCTATCCTTTCGGCTAGTAGTTTGCCTTATCGCCGGTAGGAGGAGGAAATTTATGGTTTATATTAGCGTAAAGCCAAACAAGTTTCCCATTATTGACAACATCCTGATCTTTTAATAAAATTCAATTCTCGTCCTTTTTCAAACTCGGTTAAATATACTAGTCACACTCTAAAATTTCGATATACATTTTAACCTCTAAATTTACATATTGATTCTTTGATAGCTCATTGTAAATAAGTTAACAAGCTAATTTGAATACACTCAATCAAGTCTTGACATACAAACAGTGGTAGAGTTAGGGTTAGCGCTAGCTAGCAGAGACGCTCGCTCGCTCCGCTAAGTTCAAATCTTACCATCACCACTACATACAAACTTGAGTTTATTAATTATTGATAGTTAATAAGCATTATTCACTGACGCAAGCAACTCGTTATTTATTATAAATAAAACCCTACGAATAAGTATAATTAACCTTGATATGTACATCAACATAGGAAAGAGTAACTAGAAAGACAAACATTCTTACCTTCTACACCCTACGTTAATTATTAGATTAACATTCCTACATATCTAGATGCTCTAAAGTGTGAATGATATTGCTTGCACGTGATAGACTTTGTATAAAAATGCATGCAATACAAAAACTACAAAGCTGCCAAACAACGTACTGTACTCTTTAATTTAATATATATATATATATATATAATAAGTCCACAGATCTCTAGAATAATGAATAAATGAAGTGGGCAAAAAGGGTAGAACTAAGTTTAGAATCATATGAAATTGAAATTGTTCTTTTCTCTATACTTTCTGAGATGTACACAACAATCCATGAATTTATTTATGATAATATAATAATGTTGTTATGTTAAATTGACCATATATGCTTTGTCTTGCACTTAAGAGTGTAAACTGTAAAGAAAAGAAGAAATGTTCTTCTCTAAAGCATATTTTGTTTCTGTCTTTGAAGAATCATTTTAATTAGAATCAATCGAGCAACCATATGACATAGGAGGTGCTTGTATCGGTAGTGAGACTCGAGTTATTTTGAATAAATGGGCGAAAATCATGCCCGATATTTGAATTTGAAAATTATTTAGACACGTTTGAGACATCTTTACAAGGCAAGTTGGTAAAATAGGATGAAAACTTTCGGTATGTCAATCACTAGGATAATGTCCAAGGTTAATAGTGATCATATTTGATCCAATATTTGAGCGATAAATTGAAGAAGTAAAAGTTATATTATCCATGTCTCTTATATCACTTAAAAGTTAATTGTGTTACTTTGTACTCCATATTATACGTCGAGTGGCAAAATGAAGGCCACTTAGTAATAATTAATAAAAATGATAAATACATACTAACTAAAAGTCATTTTATGACGTTGTCAATATATCTTACAAATTTGTATTTTCCTCGAGTTCTAAATTAATAATGTACTTAAAATAAGAATTTAACAGTACACCTTCATTGATTATGTCACTAAATGTATACACATTGGCCTTCGACCACCAGCCACTTCAGCTTCTTAATAGGATATAAATATGATAGATGAACCATCTCAACCAAAACCTTATTCATCCATCATGCTATCAGAGTCAGGGTGACCAAAGGTCATGAGTTCAAACCCTGACAACCTCCATTAATTTCACAAACTAACAAAGTGAAAACTCAACACATGGTATGATGAACATACATGTGCACTAACCACTATTCAAGTCCAATGAGCATTCGAGTGGGGGGAATAATACGATATGAATATAATATATGAGCCTCAACCATTACAACGGTTGACCCAAAACGATCAATATTTTATTATTATGAATCGTGGACACCGACGCATGCATGCTAACGCTTCCACACAACAAATAGTATCAAAGCCCAGAGTTAAACATGGGCATAGGCCTCACCACATGTACAAATGGTCGAGCTTAAAGAGGGAAACATATAGCATATATATCAACACTTCCATACAACAAATAGCTAGTATCGGAGCCCAAAGTTAAAATTGGGCATAGGCCTCGTGACATGTACAAATGGCCGAACTTAAAGAGGGAAACAAATAGCATTCGCGGGTCATGAACGCGTGGGCTCGATCTTGTATAGACTATTTACAGATCTTGAGTTCGTAGATGGTACGTTGGTGAAACAGCGAGTCAAGACTTGAAGATGGCGTACACTCTAAGAGACGAAAATCCTACCACGGGATGGAGCGAAGCCCGATCCATGATGAATTGGAGGAAAGGCACGATATGGTCTTGTGGGACGCTAAAGACCGTTTGTGTACTAGAACTGATGATCATGTGGACTCTTATTTGTTGAATGCCGAAAATTCTAGGAACTTTTGATTAAGTGACGAACCCAATCCAGGACATATATATATATATATATATATATGGGAGACAAATGAAGTTCGATATGCGCGTGTATTAAAGCCCAGATCGGACACATGGACACAGAGGCGTATCCAAGGGGGTGCAGTTGGTGCTCCTGCACCCCCCCTAATTTGAAATATTTACATTTTAGTTTTATTGAAAATCAAAAAACCATTAGGGGTGCAGTGGTTAGTAACTTAGTTTTTATTTTAGTGGTCACGAGTTCAAATCTTATAAGTGAGCTTTTTCCATATTTATTTCATTTAGTAATAAATGTGTCTTTAATGTCATTTAATGCATAGTTTTAGACTTTAATTATCCTACATTTTCATGTTCAATTTTTATTATATTCAAATACTATTTAATTAACATAAACAAAAGTATTATGTATATATTGATCTCCAATTTTTTGGATTTTAGGACGGGATGTCTTTTACGGTAAATAATTATATACTCACGATTTTTTTTTTTTTTATATTTACTCGAATTTTTGAATATTTTAATTTATTTTTTTAGTTTAGTCTCACATTTTTTTTTGTAAGTTTAAATTTTTCTTCCCGTTGCCGAAATCATTGTTAATTTGCACCCCCTATGTTCAAATCCTAGATACGCCACTGCATGGACATGCATGCTAGACCTGGAGCATGTGAGATCGATCATTTCACTTGGCCACTCGGTGATATGTGGTGCATATATGGTTGGGTAGCACGAGTGTCGGTTGAAGGGGAGGTTATCAAGATTTGGTGATACTTGGGGTACTTAGAAATTGATTGGGGTTGCAGGCTGCAAGGAGGTCATCTAAGGAGGTCAAGATCCGAGCGAAGATGAATGGTTCTTGGTTTGAGCGATGAGAAGATTGTTAGTGTGCAAACTTTGAAACTCATCCCATATCGATAGTGTATAGGTAAAATAACATCTTTACAAGTAAGTGTCCACCAAATATAATAGTACCAGACATTTTGGGAATGAACTCAATCAAGAGTAAATCCGTGATGAGTTCATTGAGTTGGCCAAAACGGACAATATCACACTATTATGAATTGTGAACACCTGCCAGTATCGACTCTTCCGCATACACACCCATATTATATTATATAAAGGAGACAAGGAGTTTCAATAATTGTGAAGAAAATGCCTAGCCACGTAAAGCAACAAACAGAAGGGGAAAAACAAAAATAACAGTAAGAAGTCAGATAAATGTACTCGTCCAAAGACATACATGCACAATATTTAGAGCAAATCTCTACTTGTTGTTGTTGTTGTTGTTGTTGTATATGTCAATATATGTTTGTGTGTGCATTTGTCTTCTGGTATATGGAACTACTTCAGTATGTCACATGGTGAGAGAGATTGCTCATGTGATCTTCTGCATTATTTATCACCCCCTCTCCAAGTATCAAACAAATATTCAGTCAATTTTCAGAATAGAATCTTCCTTATTTTTTACTTTTCTTTTCCTTTTTTTTTTCTTTTTTATGAAAATATTATTATCAACGGGAAGTTTAGAATTTGAATGGAATTTTGTGTGTGTCATGCTCGCATGGAGTATCTCATTATATGTAACGTAGCTTTATGCGGTGGTGGAGTTAGGGGGTTAGTAGGGGCGCTAGCTTTTATGACGGATCAAAATTTTGAAGTTTTATAATAATTTAAATTTTTCATAACTTTTTCGAGTCCATCTTTATGTATTTAGTCACTCGTCTCCTTAAAATTTGTCCCCCTCCTTAAGTTCATATTATGGCTCTGCCACTGGCTTTATGTGAGCTCCTACTATATTTGTCTTGCCATTTTAAACTAGGATAATGTAGAGTGTTAATTTTTTTTGTGAGTTTTGACTTTAATGTTATATATATGGTATTTGTCAAGTTAAATTTGATAATTACTTAGCTAAACTGAAAAAAAATCAACGATTATGAATAACACCAATGGAAAACAATATAATAATGATCGAACATGAAGTAAGAAAAAACCAAGTAAATATAAATTAGTAAAACTTTAAATACCGACATGCAACTCATTCATTCATGAGTTGATATCCCTTGAGTTGAGTTATTTTGATTTGAAATAAAGACATACGTTTTGTGACCAATTTACACCAAGATGTGATTAGTTTTGAAAAACAAGTTATCATAAACTGTAACACTTGCTGAGTCATTATGGTTACATTTGATCATAGAATGGTCACAAAACCCTCGTTTTTAATTCAGAGATAATTTGTCCGTCTGCAACAAGAAAGTGTGTTTATTCGTAAACCACAAGCTATTATCGACAAGAATAACAGTATCAGCTTTCCTACTACATATATGAAAAATGTGATAAATACATGATAATCAATCAACATTTAGTCTTGCTTGTGAGTTGTGACGGATAGATCCATCACAAGCTTGTGACCATTCGGATCCCTCTCATAATAAATGGTTTTCCACTTATCCTCTCATTTGCCTTCTTGCGAAAGGGATTCAATCCGTCACAAACTTGTGGCGAATACTGGCTGTCACAAATAAGAATTTGTGATCAATCAAGGTATGATCAATCTCTCCATTAGAATCTAATTAGAAACACACATGGACCTAGCTCCCACTCCTTTAACTTTTACTTTTCCCTAAAGATTGTCAACCAAATTCAATTTGTAGCAAAACTTTACATCCTAATTAATAGTAACATCACATCATTATAAGATTAAGGGCTAAATAAATAATGTGATAATTAACTAAGTCCCATTTTTTCTTGTAGTGGGACCCACTTAAGAGAATCTAGATAAGTTGATGTCTCTCACACATACAAGAAGGGTAACATCTCAAAATTTCCCACATAGGGAAGCAACAACAATAGTGAGGAGTCCCACACCTCCACTAGAGTTATGGCCGAAAGAGATAAATTTTAGAAGGAAGAAAATAAAAACATGTAAAAGTGAAATTTTTTGTATGCAAAGAGACGAGAGAAGTAGAGTAAAGGAGAACACACGTTCCAAGCTTTCTCTTTATCTTTCTAGTGTATGTGTCACGGGTGTGCCTTGAACTTTGTAAATAAAAACACAATGTCTTTGTTAACTTCTTATGTATACATATCCACTTTAACTTGTATCATATGGTACGTAGTAGTAGGTTGGAATGTTCTTTACAAATTCTCATATTTGCACGTAAGATATGTAAGTCCATTTGGTGAAGAAAGGGTTAGCTAAAAGCGGATTTTATGTCTTGTTTTTTTGGACTTAATTTTGTAGAATTGAACTGAACTGAATTTATAAGAGTGATTGAACTAAACATAATAGGTATTAATTGAACTAAATATTTCTAAACTTGACTTATAGGAACTGAACTAAATTTATAAGAACTTAACTTAACTTATTGGAGATGAACCAAAACTAAAGGAAGTAACGTTAAATCCAAAAGAACAGGGCTTGACTCCATCTCAATTCAATACAATTACTTCAATAATAATAATAATAATAATAAGACAATTACCAATTTGGCCTTAACTCAGTCATGATCGAGTAGTGTGTGAATTTGTTTATAAATTAACTGTAATAAACAAAAAAAAAATTAATTAGATAATGTTTTTGGAAATGAGGTAAATGTAAGATAGCGTTTGACAAAAAATCTCATGTTTCAACAACACAAAGATGTTTTAAGATGATCTTTATTGAAACTTGTGTTAAATAATTATATCCATTGACGCTTATTTTACAATAAAATAAAAGAAGAGCAATAAATATAGGGTGCATTATTTTACTTTATTCCGTCGTTATACAAAAAAAAATACTCGTAACAAGTATTTAACTTCCCTTAAGATGGAAAAAGTAAAGCATATATTCATAATATATACTCCGACTTCAGACACATTATCATCTTAGTTGGAAAATGTGAAGCGTATATTCATAACATATACTTCATACAAAAGTATCATCTTAGTTAGTATAACTTCTTTACAAAAGAATATTATTAGGTTTAGGGCATATTTCAGAATAAAACTTGTCTAAATATTATACTTTCTCCTAGTCACTCATTTCTTCCCCTTTCCCTTTTAAACAAAAATTAAGGAAATGAATTTGGACCACACAAAACACACTACCCCACATACAAATGAATTTAGACCACACAAAACACGCAACCTCACATCCAAAAAGGGAAAGAGGGAAGAAAACCCGACTTACCCAATAAGAAAAGAGGGAAGAAATGACCGACTAGGAGGGAGTATATATTTTTTTTGGTGTTGACCAGAAGTATCTCTTACCGACAGCTGGAACAAGGGTAGACCCCGTGGTTTTTCATTCGCAAGAGTCATAAATCGAACCTCTGACCAATTGTTTAAGAGATGAAAACTCTTACCACTTACACTAGCCAACTTTAGTTCTAAATGTTATACTCATACGTATATGATTCGTTATTACCTGACTATATTATCTCAATTTATTAAGAATTAATGTACTTTGATTCAAGATAATGGTTGCAATCCTCATAAGCATTGAAATGCAATGCCTCTTTAAAATCATAATCTTTTGATGGATTACTTTTTACCATAGTGAAAACAAAAAAGCTTAAAAGAGGTGATGATCAATCAATAGAGTAATTAATAACATGGATTGGATCCCTTAATTATAGCCAAATTTAAAAAAACACACAAGACTTTTCTGACATAGTCATATGCTTCTTAAAGTTAGAAAGCCAGTGATATATAGTAGTAATATAGATAAAGAGACCTTGAATTGGGAGAGAGTAAGTGAGTGAGTGTGAGAAAAGACAGAAGAATCACTGCTTTTATTTTAGTGATTTGGTCATATGTTTCTGCTTCTTAAAGTTATTATATTATGATGATAAGAAGGGGTCATGAATAGAAGTACTTCAAATTGCACTACCCACTGGTGTCTGCAGTACAAGCTTTAGCTACATACATCCATAGACTTAGCTGGCTGGAGAGCATATTCCAAATATCTAGACCTATCAAATGGGTCGGGTTCAGAATAATTCGGATTTTGAGTTAATCGGCAAGTTCTTGTTTCAAACGAATCAAATCCGTCTGGAAAAAACGAGCTAAATGTCATTATTTTATGATTTAATATAAATACAATGATCCATCTAGTGTTACGGTATATGGTAAATTGTTTTTTCAAAAGTAGTCATAATTTGCTATAAAACTGCTCATAAAATCTCGTTTATTAATCAAACCAAAATGACTCCATCTTGAGAGAGAACAACTCTAATTAGTCGGATTTTCGAGTCTGGTGGTTTGTTTTGTTTGACAAGTTTTCGGATTTTGATTTCTTTTGGGTTGATTGAGCTTAGGTTTATTTTTGGGTCATAGGTATCCTCCTACAATCGCGGTCATATTCTTAGAATATTACAAAGTGTATAAGAATATTATGATTCTCTTGGCGATTAAAATCAAGTATTTCACATTTTTTTTTTTTTGGGTTTTTTACTATATTTTCTGAAGGCGAATAAGCTTTTTTTTTCCGCCTACTTATATGGGTTTTGTGAACTAATTTTGTTAAGTAATGTGTCATTTTATAAATGAAAATGAGGTTGTATTAATTGTACGTACTCATACTTTCCATTTTAGTTTTCACGTTTTAAGTTTTTTTTTTTTTTGATGAAAGGTAAGTTTTTTTTTTGTTCCTATATGAATATAGGAACAAAAACAAATATAGTGATTTCTCTCTCTTCTTCCTAGAGAGAGCATTTTCTCTCCATTAGAGAGCGGTTCCTTCATCATCCTTGATGATCTTTCCTAATTTAGCAAGATCAATAGTATCTTCTCCTTTAATCATTAAGAGAATTATTCGCTTATGTTATTAAGCTATTTCTTCAATTCAATTATCTAGCTGGCTGAGTATTATTTTTTGGTTTTCTTACCTTGGAGCGCAAGGAAACCTTGGGTTTGGGAAAATCTCTGAAAATTCTCTGTATTATCTAATCAAGTGGTCTATTACCTATTTTTCGTGCGATTTAATCAGGGTTATTTGAGTTTTATCCTAGTAATCACCTATATTTCGTGTGCTTAGGCCTTAATTTATGAGGATTATTTTACATTATGATTGGACCTTGGAAGTTATGGGGTTTCCGTCCTGTTTTTGCTTATAATCATTAGGCTTCTGGTTAATTTCTATTGGTTCTTTTCAGCTAACCAATATCTGTCTGCAGAATTGCATCATTGGGCTTGTTTTACTGTGATTTTGGTTTTGCAGGTACTTGGGGGCTACGGTTTTCCTCTTATTTAAGGATTGAATGCTCTGCTTGCATTTATTCATCCCTCAATTTCTCTCTGTTCTTCATTCAGCAGTTATTAATTACTCTGTTTTACTCAGTCTCTAAATCTGCATTATTACCTTATCATTCCTTCTATATTATCACTCTTCATTTATTATGGACCAGCCTCATCATTTTTTCTCTGAAGATATCAATCAGGCTCAAGAGAATACTCATTATGGTATTAATTTCCAAGAAGCTGTTCATAACAATCCTCCACTTATTAATGAATGGAGATATCCTCGTGCTGGTGGCATTGTGGCGCCCAATCCTGACAACATTGGTAGCTCATTCAGTTTCTGGAGTAAATGTCTTCTGGGATATTTGGTTGACTATAGGCTGTTTAGAGCTTACAGTATAAATAGAATGATTGAAGATAACTGGGCAACAAGAGGAGCTATTTCGGTTTACAGGGTTGGGGACATCTATGCTATTCATTTTGATAATCCTCTTGATCTTCATGAACTTCTGAATAGGAATATTATTGTCCTGGATGGCGCGCTCATGGTTTTTAAGAAATGGTCACCAGGTATGATCCCAAGAACTGTGAGGTTTCCTTCTGCTAAGCTTTGGGTGCGTATTTGTGGTCTTCCTTTTGAGTACCTCAATTCAAATATTTCTAATATTGCTGGCCAGTTATTTGGTGGGGAATTTTCTGTGGAAGAATTTGGGGTTGTTCCTGAGCATGATTATTTAAGAATTAGGGTGAATGTCATGCTGAATGATCCTCTAATTCCTGGATTTTATTTACTCTATCAAGGAAATAAACTGCTCTGGATTCAATTTAAATATGAAGAAGTCTTTAAATATTGTGTTCGTTGTGGTAAAATTGGGCATAAGATTTCCTTATGCAGTGAGAGAATGGCGGATGTGGTCTCTAATATTAACAATACCCTTGAAAGAACAAATGAAAGGGGATTTGTGATTTTTCAAAACAGATACAACTATACTATGTTCAATCTGGATTTAAGGGCTCTTCCTTCTACCACTAGATATGCTACTTCAAGGGTTAGGTTAGGCAGATATGCTGGGTCATTCGTTCCTGCGGATTATTTTGTGGAAAGAGTTATAGACTTTGATTTAGGGCTGGTGGATGGAGGACGTATTTATCCAGGAATGGAGTTTGCTATTAATGCTCTTCCATTTACCAGTCCGGTTATTTATGATAATGTGAATGAAGATCATATTATGAGGGAGGCAAATGAAGAATTTTCAAATGAGAATAGTTTACATAGGGATCATGAGGATGGGATGGCTAATGGTGTTGCTGAAGACCATGAGTATCAACAAGGGCAGGGGGAGGGAGTGGTTCAGGAAAATGGTATTGTGCATCAGTCTGAAAACTATCTCATGGAAGTGGAAAGGAATAACATAGAAAATGGGAATGTTTATGGCCAGGCTAGTTATGGAGTAGTCAATGGGGAGGTATCTTCAGGGAATGGAATTGGAATGTTTGAAGTTCTCATGGTGGATGGGCAGGAGGGGCTTGCTTTTACTGGTGAGGGTGGTAACATTAATGATGCTGACCTACAGGGTTCTTCTCCCCTTGCTGCTGATTTGGATAGTAACTACAATAGTAATGAGGATGGTGATCAGGAAGTGGACATTGAAGGTGACTCTCAATCAGAAAATTTCATCTTTCCTGTCTTTAATGAGCAAGACTGGGCTTTTGGAGACCCTTATGAAGGGGTTGATGGGCATGGGGAACAAGAGTTTGATCTGAATCAGGATGCATTCGTCTTGGGATCTATTGCTGCAAGGGTAGAATCAAGGGATGTGATCATTGAATTGGATAATGAGGGCAGGGGTTATGGGCAGATGGTGGAGGCTCCTGTGACCTTGCCTTTTGTCTATCATGAACCTGTGGAGAATTTTGAAGATATGAATCACTTACTGCCGCTGTATCCCTCAAATGAAATGTCTCCTATTATCAATCCAACTGAAGTGCAGGGTTCTGAAGAATTATTAGCTTCATCCAATTCAGGCTCTGATGAGCAGGGCTCTAACTCTAATTATTCTTCTTATAAGGGGTTGAATAATTCAGAGAGTTCTTCTTTCAAGGATACTGTTGAAGATCTTAACTATTTATTATCTGAGCATGGGGGAAAACGGAGGAGACTCTGGCTGTCTCAGTCATCTTCCAGGTGGGGATCCTCCACCTAGGGTGAATATTGATATCATTGCAGAAAATAAATTTGCTACTGATATGGGCGTTCAATCTTCAAGCTTCTTTTTGGGCTCTTCTTCTAGTATGGTTCCAGAGAAGATATCAAATGGGAAAAAGCAGGAATTTGAAGAAGGGGAAATGCAATCTGTGAGGAAGAATATGGGGAAATGGGAAGCTGCTATTCTTCATCTGAATGGAGGATCTGGAAAGGGGAAGTCAATTTCTAGGTTAATTAAACTAAGAGGACAAGTTAGAAACGATGGTCAGGATGGCATGGAGGTGCAGGTGGAGAAAAATGGGGGTAAAAGGAAAGCATTTTCAGACCCAGGACAGGGTCCTGTGAATGCTATGTATAACTTTGAGGAGGAAGCTGATGGTGTGTCGTCTGATTCTAAAAGGATTGCTAGGAGTAGTCCCTTTATATCGAGGGGCTTTCATATCCAAATTGGAGATACTGACATGATGATATCAAGTTCAGAGGATGGAGAAATGGAAGGTGTTGCGGGAATTGACCTCTCTCAATTCCCTAGGGGTCCATGAAAGGACTGAGTTGGAATTGTAGGGGTCTTAATAACCCGCTCGCCCCTACAATACCAAAAATTAGAGCGATTATAGGCTCCTGTTTTTATGATTTTATGTTCCTTAGTGAAACTAAATGTATCTCTAGTTCGGTTGATGTTATTTTTAGGGGTTCTTTTCCTTTTAGTTATGGAGTAGATGCAGAGGGGTCTAGGGGTGGTCTTTGGTTCGGTTTTAAGAATAAGGAGTCGTATCGTCTATTAGATGTAAGTCCTAATTTGATTATTGTGGAAGTAATGCAAAGCAAGGAGGTATTATGGTACTTATGCCTTATTTATGGGGAGCCAAAAGTGCACAAAAGGGAAGCCGTCTGGAATAATCTAAGCATTTGGTTGGACTCGTTTTCTAAACCCTTTCTTATTTTGGGAGATTTTAATCAAGTAGAGTATCAAGAAGATAAGATCGGAGGTTCGAAAGGTCCAATTCGGGGATTGGAAATATTTAGAAGCTGGAAACTATCGCACAATCTTATGGATATTCATTTTAAGGGACCAAAATTCACCTGGTGTAATAAGAGGAATTCCGGGGATCTCATTTTTGAAAGATTAGATAAAGCTCTTGGCTCATGGGATTGGAATAATGTGTTTCCTAACTCAGGCATTGTCCATCTTCCCATTCAAATTTCCGATCATGCTCCTATAATTTTTGATTCAGATTTGGTCATCGTTAAAAAGGGTCGTCCTTATAAACTTGAAGCATGGAGCTTTAATTTTGAGGAGTGTTTTAATGGTGTACAGTTTGAATGGAAGATTCCAATATATGGCTCTCCTGCATTCCGTTTGGTTAGGAAATTATCAAGGGCTAGAACAACATTTAAAAAGTGGTCTGTTACGAAGAAAAAAGAATGGAATAGTAAATGGACGGATTTTGATCATGATCTGGAGAAATCAATGGAACTAGGAATCAATAATGGTAACATTCATGAATTTTTGATGGTGGATTCAAAAACTACTGAATTTGCGAAGTCTTTGTCCGTATATTGGAAACAAAGGGCGAAGATTAAATGGATGTCTGAAGGGGACACGTGTTCAAAATATTTTTTCAATTGTGTCAAAGGGAGGTCTGGAAGTAACTTCATTAAAGGTCTTAGATTGGATAGTGGGCAATGGATCTATAATGAGGAAGAAATACGAGAATCTTTTTGCACCCATTATGCAGATCTTTTTCAGGCCAATTATACTAACGTTTCTTTTGAGGCTTTTATGAACGTGGAGTCTGGTATTTTTAATGGGATAAGTTCGCGATTGGATCAGGATGATATGGATTACCTTGCTAAACCATTCTCTGCTAGAGAGGTTAGGAAGGCTGTGTTTCAACTTAGCCCGTTGAAGTCTCCTGGGCCTGATGGTATTCCGGGTATATTTTATCAAAGATGTTGGCATTTCATTAAATCGGATGTTATTTCTGCAGTTCTGGGGGTGCTCAACAGAGATTTTATTCTGAAAGAACTCAATAGAACTTTCATTACCCTAATTCCAAAAATTTTTGCGCCTGAAAAGAAGGAACATTTCCGACCAATTAGCCTTTGCAATAATATTATGAAGATTATAACTAAATGTATTACTAATAGACTAAGTAAAATCATGGGGAAGCTGGTAGGGGAATTCCAAAATGCATTTGTTCCTGGCAGAAGCATCTCGGATAATATTTTGATTGCAAATGAATTATTTCACACTATCTCAACCTCAAGGAAGAGGAAATCACAACGGATGGCTTATAAGGCAGATATGAGTAAGGCCTATGACAGAATGAATTGGAATTTTATTAAAGGCTCGCTCCTCAATCTTGGCTTTCCGTTAAACTTCATAAATCTCATTATGAAATGCATTACTTCTGTTTCATATGAGCTTCTAATTAATGGTATTCCTACCAAAAGAATCTACCCAAAAGGAGGATTGCGGCAAGGAGATCCTTTATCCCCTTTTATCTTCCTCCTCTGTACGGAGATTTTATCTAGGAATATCATGCTCAATGAGGAAAATGGGCTATATAAGGGAATTAAAATCTCAAGGCATTCACAGGCTATTTCTCACTTATTATTTGCGGACGATTCAATATTCTTTATTGAGGGAGACATATTGGCTTGTACTGCTTTAAATGGCACTATTGACCGATACTGTAGGGCATCCGGACAAACAATTAACAGGGAAAAATCAGCTATATTGGTTAGTCATAACGCTACGATGTCATTTGCAAGGGATTGTTTCAAAATTTTCAAAGTATGTGGCTCAGCTTTGATGGGTAAATATTTGGGTGCACCTACGGAGATTGGTACAGATAAAAGTAAATCAAAAAAGGAAATATTCGGATATGTTATTGATAATATCTCGAAAAGAATATCCTCTTGGAATGGAATTTTATTATCACAAGCTGGTAGACTGACATTGATTTCTTCTATCCTTTCTTCTTTATCTACCTTCATTCTATCGGTATTCAAATTACCGGTAAGTGTGACTACAAGGATTGATTCTTTATTGTCACAGTTTTGGTGGAAGGGACATAAGAAATCCCAAGGTATCAGCTGGTGTAGTAAACTATTTCTCAATCAACCAAAAGGATTAGGTGGTATTGACATTCGTAACACAATGGGTTTTAATAAATCCTTCCTTGCGAAGACAGGATGGAATATTCTAATTCGACCCTCTTCCCTGTTAAGTCGCACTATTGGTAAAAAATACGGGATCCACTTGGATGAGGTTGGGCAATCGGAAATGGTGATTAATAAAATTGGGAACCCTATAAAGAATCAAAATTGGATTGGCAAGGGTCTCTTATCGGGCTTACAGACATTTGAGGAAAATATTATCTGGGAAATTGGGAATAATTCGGATCGAAATGTATGGAAATTTAGATGGGTGAACGGTGTAGTTCCTAACCCGGCTCATCCTAATTTGCTAAATGAATTTCCCTCCATTGTGGACCTTCGAATTAAAGATTTAATCTCTCCTTCGTTTATATGGAATAAGGAGCTTATTTCCTCCTTGTTTTGTCCGGAATCTGCCAAAAACATTCTTGTTATCCCAATTAGTAGGTCAAGAACTGCTGACGCAGCGTATTGGAAATTATGTTCTCATGGACGATACACGGTGAAGAGTGGTTATTTTCAGATATGGAAGGAAATTTGGCATAAATCTGCATCTCCTAAAGACTCTTCAAGAATTTCTGACAGCATTCAAAATTTTGTTAGGAAATCCTTATGGACTCTGCCGGGACCTAAATCATGGATTATCCTGTTATGGAGAATTCTTACTGACTCCCTCTCTGTGGGAGAAGAATTTGAGAAACGACGTATTGACATTCACAAGTTCTGCTGTTTTTGTGAAATTCCTACTATTGAGTCGACTAATCATCTTTTCAGGGACTGTCAATTTGCTAGAAGATTGTGGATGGGTAGTAAGCTTGGAATTCGATCAGATTTGGATTCTCATGTGGATATTAGGATGTGGATAATTAACTGGATTTCCTATTTAAAAAAGGGGCGGGACACTGCTTGCAGATTACTTGCTTTTTTAGCCACTATATGGACTATTTGGTTTGCACGTAACTGCTATATCTTTAAAGGCGAAAATTTGTCTGGAAGTGTGATGTTTATCTACGAAGGTATTCTGACCAATGCTCTTGCTAGTGTATCCATGGAAAAGTCGAGAAAGGCCAAGGATCGTTCTCTAACTTATGAGTTGGACGGGAATCTTAAAAGAGTTAAGAGAAGGAAGATTTTTAATTTAATTGGTCAACCTACCGCCTGTTGTCAGGATATTCTTTCTGTAGATGCCTCTTGGAAGGACAATCTGGCTACTGGGATGGGTTTTTTCTTACAGAGATCTGATGGGTATGATACGTCTGTTATAAGAGGAAATTTCTTGTCCCAATCTTCTATCCAAGCTGAGGCTCTAGCCATTCTGGAAGGGTTAAGATGGGCGTACTCTAAAGGAGTTATGCATTTAATTATTCAATCGGACTGTCTCCTGGTTGTTTCGCAAGTTCTTAAGTTCATGGAGCCGGAAGCTAGGAACAAGGCTATCTTTGAAGATATTGATGTTATTTGTACTTCTTTTCATTGAACAAGGCTATCTTTGAAGATATTAGATTTATCCCAAGAACTCAAAATCGAATAGCTGATGCTTTAGCAGCAAGAGCTATTCGTTTATAAGTTCGATCTATTTACTTCTGTCAAAAAAAAAAAAAAAAAAAAAATTATTACAAGATAAGCTCAAAGAAAAGAAATACAAGCATCTCAAAAAGTAGCAATATGCCCTAGCCAAGTAGCATCTCTATTAACTAAAATGCTAGTATTTCTACTTCTAAATCTATTAATCACTTCAACTATGACTTGTTTGACAACGTATTTGGGATGACTAACATGGTGATCAATTCTTGCTTTGTTTCTAACTCTCCAAATGTAATAAGTGAGTCCAATATGGCAAGCAGCTATTATCTTCCTTTGAACCTGGCTACGGTTTCCTCCTCTCTTGTACCATTTCCACAGATCATTCGGACAAAAAGAGACATTCAAATGGCTACGTTTTAAGTTTAAGGTTAATGAAAATTAGCAAATTTTGATGGTACATATACTAACTAAGAAAAACTAGAAACAAAAATATGATGCAAAACTATTCATATTTTAAATAAAAAACAATAAATTAATTTTATAAAATTTAACAATAAATACAAAAAAAAGACGGGTTTAAAACTATCTTACAAATATCAATAACTCAATTGATGGGTTTCTTCTCTCTATAAAAAATTGTTCATCATATCCATCGTTGTCAAGGACGCGGAAGATTATTAATAATATGATGATTCGTTGTATGGCATTACAGCAAATGCTGTCCGATTACCGGTTACAATCTAGTAGGTTAGATAAAATCGATTCTCTTTTGACCTATGCAAGATTCGAAAACCCTCTTGCTATAATGTAACATTATCGTTATAGTAGATAATAGGCTGAAGAAAGCAAATCCAATTTAGAGATCTTTGTTTTATCGAAAATTTGATTAACCCTATTTTTATATATAGTTTTATATCTAATCACATTTGTCATATTCTGTAGGTATCTTATAACTTGTTATTAATGAAATACTAAAAAATAATTTATTCGCTAAAAAATATTATGTCAGAAAAAAAAAGGATTCATATTATGTTAGGTCTTAATTTTGATACCCTTGGTCAATCTTCCTACTAATTGTACTTTTGTAGTGACTTGTACGACTATATATATCTCATTTTTCCTAATATATATACACACATAGTCATAGTACTACATGCACTAAGATTCTATTCTTATCCCTTAGTACTTTATAAAAGAGTTACTAGAAGCTTACAAGCTAGTAATAGTAGTAGTATACCAAACTAAAATGGCATTTTTAGTAGAAAGAAGTGATCCTCTTCTTCACCATCTCCATCATCTTCATAACAACAATATTATTAGTAATAATAATAATATTAGCAATAATAATAATAATAATAATAATAATAATAATACGAGTAGTAGAGTTAATGAGCAATTAGGGCAAGGAGTACTAGTAGAGCAAGAAATGGTGTTTTCAGTGATTGAATCACAAAAGAGTGTACCGGCTCCATTTCTAACAAAGACGTATCAGCTGGTGGACGACCGTCGAACCGACCACATTGTGTCATGGGGTGAAGATGAGACTACATTCGTCGTATGGCGGCCACCCGAGTTTGCTAGAGACCTTTTACCTAATTACTTCAAGCATAACAACTTCTCTAGCTTTGTTCGTCAGCTTAATACCTATGTATGTCTTTTTGCATTGCACTTAATTTCTTGCTTCTTTTTTTGAAGAAATTTATTGTATTTACGTTACTGATTGGAAAATGATAGGGCGCTACCAGACCTACCATAGTACCATGTGTGTATTCTCACTTTGGTTTTTTAACCTATAATATCGTCTGAATGTGAAAAGGTGGTACTAATACTTAGTATTGTTCTATGAGGTTCCTTATCATCGCTTGTGTATGTATAAATGTATGGTATCCACGCTTGATTCAAATGTGAACTTTTTAGCATAAAGTTAGCTAATTAGTTTGAAAAGAGTTATAAAGTGTGTTTTTTTTAATAAAAATAATAATAATTAGAGTGTGCTTAAGCTCTAGAAAACTATACAATGCTTGAACTACTACTCTTACAAATTTCTAGATTTGTAATGGGGAAATATTTATTGATGAACAAGATAATGTGATCTAATCTCAATTTTTCATCTTAAGTTAAGGGGATGTTTTTATTACTCTAATTTGTGTGCATGGTTAAGTTCAGCTTCCCTATCCAAGTTTGATTGATACCGCATACATTGTAAAACGGTTTTATACTCGCCTGTCGTGTTCATTTGTTTACCCTTTTCATATTTGAGTTTCTAATTTATTTGTTTATTTTCTATATTAGACATAATGAGTAATTTGATCACTCAATAAGAATATTGAATTTACCGCTTGTCGTTCAATACCACTATTCGTAAATGGTCATCTCCCCTCTCCTTGATCATTGTCCCAAAAGCAATAATAAATAAATAACCGAGAAGGGGAATAACACATGTTAAGTAACTCATCACTTATTCAGAATAATATTTAAAGGATAATCGTCTTATACTGTAAAACAATCTTATTCTATAATTTACGCTAATTAAGACATATAGGTCATCATGAAAATGGTGTAAAAGTTGAAATCATGGGACAAGTTCATCAAGAGCACAAAATGTACCTTGGGTATGATGTTTGTACATTTCAAAGGGAATAATTGTTTGATGATGTTAATTAGGATCGATATAGAGAGAAGAGGGAACTTTCACACTTTTGATTCTCTAGGCATTTGGTAAGAAATGTCTGTTTTTATTGCATATAGATTTGTGCAACTTATAAATTAATTAACTTAATACTCATCCTACTAATAAATAAATAAACTTAGTTTTTTTTTCTTGAAATGGGATTTGTTTGTTTATTCAGTAGCATGTGATAAGCTAGTAGAATATCTTGATTCTCTTGTTTTCTTGTCTTGGTCATTGTCCTTTTCTAGTGCAATTTATTCTATTATCCTAATCCTCTCTTTATTATTTTGTCAAAAACTATTTGTTTATATACAACTAGCTTTATTTTAATTTATTATGATCAACTTAATATAACTAAAACTAGATTAGGGTTTGTAAGTTTCATTGTTATTACTTAGGTATCAGTATGTTTTGTATGAGACGGCCTGCTGGTGAATATATATCGTAAATTCATATTGTTAGATTATTCGAGATATATATTTTAATATATTATTACAACTTACTAATATATTTCATTAATTGTTAATTATTGAAGGGATTCAAGAAAGTGGTTGCAGATAGATGGGAGTTTGCAAATGACTACTTCAAAAAAGGGGAGAAGCATTTACTATGTGAAATACATAGAAGAAAAACTCCAACACACCATAATCAAATACATTACCAAGATCAAGTCTTAATCCCACCTCAATACCTTCAATCTACATCATTAGAAGAAAATGGACCTTGGATTAATAATAATATTATTATTGATCATAATAATAATAATAATAACTCTCCTTTACCTTCTCCTAAACCTACTAATAATCATAATAATGGTCACTCTAATGACATCCTTACCGCGCTTTCCGAGGATAATCAACAATTAAGGAAGAGAAATTTCATGTTATTATCTGAGCTTAATCACATGAAAAGGCTCTATAATGACATTATTTACTTCATACAAAACCATGTTAAACCGGTTCCTAGTAATAGTAACAATAATAGTAATAATAATAGTAATAATAATAATAATAATGCTACGTACAATAATGTCATGGCTAATGCACCTCTTTCTAATAAGCTTATTGAATTAGATAATGATCAAGATAATCAAGAGGATAATCAAGGTGTTTCTACTAATAATTCGTCGTCTCGAGTTTATTATGAGGATCAAAGCAGTAGGAAGACGATCAAGCTGTTTGGGGTTCCTCTACAAAGCAAGAAGAGATTGCATCTTTCAGAAGGAAATAACCTTTAATTTCATATTATGTTTTTTCATTAATTTTTAGTGTTTAAGTTAGTAAGTAGCTAGATTATTTTAGTAGGAGACTGTTGTTAGTTTCATTTGTGCCCTAAACAGTTTTGGTTAGAAATAAATAAAGTACAATTAGTTTATTTCAGTTTTTCGTAATTCAACAAATATTATTGCATAAGACGGTCGTATGTACAATAAAACATAAAGTACTAATAATGTGTAATGTTATAACGGATGTAAGAAAGATAAATAAAAGCGTGAAAAAAGACAACAGATTTACGGGGTTCACTAACAACTTGTTAGCTACGTCCGAATATTATTGATCTTGAGGAATTACAGATTTGAGATTATACTCGTCAGAGTATTCAGATTTCAGATGACTCAGACAGATTTCTGAATGACTCAGACAGATTGACAGATTTCTGAATTAATTAAAACAGACAGCTTATGAGAGTTTATATAGTACTCTCATAACAGATGTTTCCTAAACAGATTTAGTAAACTCTCACTCACTACAAGGTGGAACCTAATTAGCTACCGATATTTCAGTAGCAAATCACTAGTTTTCGGTAGCTAATTAAAAATAGAGACGGAATTTGCGACGGTAGATGGTT